>WAAF01019219.1:562732-572866 GCA_013400475.1 Tricholaema leucomelas
ACATCTGCCCCCAGCTTGGTGTCATCTGCAAATTTTCTGATGACTGACTCGATGCCCTCATCCAGATCATCTGTGAAGATGTTAAAGAGGATGGGGCCCAGCACTGATCCCTGAGGGACACCACTAGTGACTGGCCGCCAGCTGGATGTGGCACCATTCACCACCACTCTCTGGGCTCGGCCCTCCAGCCAGTTCCTAACCCAGCACAGAGTGTTGCCATCCAAGCCGTGGGCTGACAGCTTAGCCAGCAGTTTGCTGTGGGGGACAGTGTCAGAGGCCTTGCTGAAGTCCAGATAGACCACATCCACAGGCCTCCCCACATCCACCAAGCAGGTCACCTGATCATAGAAGGAGATCAGGTTGGAGAGGCAGGATCTGCCTTTCCTGAATCCATGTTGGCTGGACCTGAGCCTTTGGCCATGCCTCAGGTGCACAGTTGTTGCCCCCAAGATCACACACAGGACTTCAATCCAGTGTTTAACTCTACATTTTTGCAGCTGTCAATAGAGACTATAGAAACCTCTGGTGGAGGCCACAAACCTGTTCTATTTATTTTCCTGTGCTGTGACTCTTCCCTCTGCATAGCTAAGTCAGCAAGAACATCACAGTGACACAGAATTAACCCCAAGTATCTACCAGACACTGATGAAAATCATCTGATTTTAATGTGTTTTCAGTGCAGACTTCATCTTGCAGTGCCGAAATGGTAACTGCTGTTGTTTTCAGACTGATTCCCTAGGACAGAGCTAGAAATATGTGGGGCTTACGCAAATGGTACCATTATCTCTATAAAACTTCTTGGCAATATCCAGTGATTCTTGGATGAGCCTTCCCACATGTATCCAGAGGAAATGAAGCTTTTCTGTTAGGTGCTTCTTGTACTCAGGACCTTCACCTCAGTCTTTAAAGACTCAGTTTCATAAAGAGCACATCTCTGCCCTCTCTTTGATCTTTATTTGTAACAGCTCTAGTTCTCTGACTTTCAAAACCCACTGACCTTAAGCATATAACATGTGAAAGCAGAAAACAAAATTTTCTCAGCTACTTCCTGGCATCTCTTCAACAGAGGCAAATTGGAATGGCCAGAAAGCTGTCCACTTTGAGGCCAAAATGTCAACCACATTTTTGCAATTAGTTGCATACATACCCACAAAAATAAACACAGTAATACACACAGGAAATATGTGTGAGGAGGTGCAGAGTAGAATGTGTCAACAGAGAAGGGAAGGACTGAAGGAAGAGGGCCACAACTGCTGTGAAAGAAAAGCGTTGGTCATGGGCTTATGAGTGCTCCCAAGGCCAATGTGAAAACTCAGCAATGAGAAGTGACTACAAGAAGTGGAAGATCCTGGAACTGACAAACCACAGGGAACAGATGAGGAAAAACTCACAAGCATCTTGCAGGATGGAACTTGTACTAACCCAAAACCTGGACTCTATGCAGCCTCTTACTGTCACAATCTTTATTCAAAGGTGCTAGCATAGGGGATGAAGATTTTAGCACAACATTTTAGAAGAAAACTACAGCTTTTTTTTTTTGGAGGTTGCATAAAAAAATGACTATTTCACAGAACATTTTTTTTCTGACAGAAGTTGAAAGGTCGTTATTTCTGCCTCTAAGCTCTTTCTACCATTTCAGTTGTCCAAAGATAGAGCCTAATAATCCATAATTGATACCCAGAGGTGTCATATTCAGGCACTGAGTGTGCAAAGTGAGAAATCACTTAGGTATTTATATGTGCAGTTTTCATGTGATAAATATCTGCATGTCTCTTCTCACCCACTTTGTACATACTGCGGAGTGCAAGGCCCTCCAATTTGTAGAGCATGAAATGAAAAAAAAAAACAGGTGGAAGTCAAGGCTTAGGAAACACCAAGGAAAATAATGCAATGAGAGAGAATGGATCCCTACACCTCATTTCATTATGCATGAGTCACTCTGACAATATCTCTCCCATAAGACACTGTGTGCACAGCTAATAAAATACACTCCAATTACTTGTATAGGTTTTTTTTACAACTTTTAAAAAGATGAGGTAACATAGATGGTGCCATATATTTTTCCCCTGTCTTTCACCTGTGTCTGCCTGTACACCAATCACTTTTATCTGCTAGATGTGTTAGTAGGTCTCTTCTATCAGCAGATAAAATGCTAACGTGCCTGTATTATCTACTTGAAATGTGAAACCAAGGGAAGATAAGGTCTTACTTCTATGAAAAAACAAAACAAAACCAAAACACCAAAAGCTTATTCTCTAGAGAGAGGCTTATGAGAGTAAAAAACAGCAAGCTTACACAGGTAGGTACGCATACAAAGAGGAACCAGTCTCTTCCCACAGTGCTGCTACAGGTATCTCATGACAGTGTGGGATGAAAAAGACACAGATGTCCTTTGATTCTTGAATTAAATCTTTACTCCCCTGTCACCAGATATTTCTGCATTCTGCAGGCTCCACTTTAAAGTACAGAAAATTAGTAAAGATGATTTTACCAAAGGAATCAACAACCATGTAAGGATCTAGCCAGCCTTGTCTGATAGGGATGAGCTGCAGAAGCTGAGGCTGCAGATGGGACCCCTTCCCATACTGGGGATGTTGGAAAAGCCTGCACTGCACCTAGTATGGGTGGAGGGTTTCTCCTCTCATCCTCTGCCCAGGAAATGCTATTCTTGCTTCTCAGGCAGGTTGTCCAAGAGATGTTGGACCACTAGGAAGTGACAACAAAGAAGTGACAATTTAATTTCTAACCACAGGACATGACAAAGGAACTTAATAACTTCAAAGGTTTTGTGCTAAATTAAAAATTTTCATCAGAAAGATGAACAAGTTAGGATCTGAATAAAGGCTAGACAATTGCATGATGTACCCAGAAATTTTGTCAGGCAACAGCTGCACAACATTGTGCTTCAGAAAATCAATTCTGGTACTTTATACCGTTCTAAAAGTATCTTTAGTTCTACAGCGATAACACAATTTTGTCTGAAAATAAACCTGATGCCCAGCATTAAATTTTAATAGATAAAAAAATATAGATTTCCACCCTGCTTTGTCCTTTGCTCTTTTCCAAGTGGTTTAAAGGCATCATAGCTTAAAAAAAAATCAGTTTATTTTTATCTGACAAAGAAGGTAAAGTTTTTAATCTGAGAGCTAAATCTGGAAGCTGTAGTAAGTGTACTTAGCACAGCACAAAGCAGAAAGAGTACCAGTAAAGCAGCTTGGGTGAAACCTTAGCCCAAACAAATCCTGCAGCAAAGTTTCCCTTAATTTCTTAGAGCCAAGACCTTACCCTGCAATTACACAACAAAGACAGCTGACACTGCACAACTTTTAGAGGAGGACAAAAGATTAAAAACTCAGTATGCAAGACACTGAAAGAGGGAAACGTAGAATACACTGGTATTTATCAGAAAACTGTTGAATTTTGGGAATGTGATTTGTGGCTATTTTAAGGTGGGTAAATACTTAAATTTTCAAGGCTCATCCAATGCAGAACTCATGGACCTTGCAGAACTGATCACTATGCAATACTGCTTTGCTTGAAAAAGAACTTAATGAGAGCAGAAGAGACTGAGAAACCAATCTCTGATAAGACAAGCAGCAGCTGACTAAAGAGTGACTTGAGGGCCCACATCTGCAGGGCAGGTGTCTGACTTGAGAGCACACATCCAAAGGACAGGTGTCAGAGAAGATACAATCACCCAATCATCAAACAAAGCCAAACACCCTTTGGAGAAACTGGGGCAATGAATGCCTGTGAAATTATCATAGCTATGAGTGATGTATAAGTATCAGGTATAGGCAGTGATAGTTTTCTCTGAGAAAACTGCTGAGTATGTATGCTTATATGCTATAAAACCCAAGGTGTTCATGTGGTGCACACTTTTGGGAGAGATCCTAACGTACCCCAGCGCTGCAATAAAGAAGGCCAACTTGACAAGTCACATTGGCTGTTGAGTACAGATTTCTTTGTCTCAACACAGTCAAGTTTACAATGAAGATGAGATTCAGATGAACTCTAAGCTTCCATCCAGCACATGGTTTACTCAGCAGAGGAAAATTATAGATGTGACTGAATCAAAGCATGGTGTGAAGAACAGTCATAGCCTCTTTTTACATCAAAATGACAGCCTTTCTCTTTAATTTGATACATAAAAAACCCTCTCTGTAATCTTCACAGGCTACAGGAGTTCAGGGGTGACCTTCTAGTCTAGTCAGTTGTAAAGTAATCTTTTGAAATGCTTTACCATGCCATAAGGATAGCAACAATGGGAATGGGAGGGAACTGAAGGGAAAGAATAGGGAAAAAAACAGCCTAGGCAAAAAGCAGCAGGAAAACCAGAGTTCACTTGGGTTGGTCCTAGTCAATCTTTTGTTTCTATAATGCTACACTTTTTAATATCTGAGAAATAACACACACATATATATATATATGTATATGCCTGTGTCTTACATGCCTCAGAAGATACTACAGCAGGCTAAAGAAGAAATAGTAAATTCTTTTATAGAAAGAGCCCAGGACATACCGTGTAGCTCAATGAATAGGAAAGGATGAAAAGTCCTTCAGATCAGCAAACACTTTAGAGTTCTAGCTGATGTGAATGAGAAAGGTCTGTAGTCTGCATTTTATTGTCTTCTGGAGGGAATCTGATGGCATCTGAAATAACAGCTCCTCACTTTCTTCTCTGCAGAACACTGTCTTTATTGAACACCCCAGCAATGAAACGAAGAAGCCTGAGAAAGCTGTCTGGATCCTGTAGGTAAATGTTACGTGGAAAATTATTTTCTTAAATTAAAAATGCTCACACAATAAGTTTTGTACAAAAATGATGGTATGGTGAAGGTAAATTTTTAATATGCCTTTAATGTCATGGCAAAATTACTAGTACTAATACATTTCCAGGAGAATATTAAGAATGAAAATAAGACATTTAAAAAGTGATTCTATGAGAGAAATGGGTAGATTTTCTATAAATGTATCACAAAAAGAAGGGAAATTTGGTTTATTTGGAACTGTATAAAATAGAAGTAATACTGAGTTTCAAAATAAGTTTCAGTTCCTTATCAGTGCAACATTGCATGTCAGTGAGGGTATGTTCGTTAAGGCCTGATCCTTGTGGAACTTAATAACGCACCTATTAACTTTAGGCACATAACTAATTGCACAGCAGTCTCAGTTAAAATTCAACCTGTGCCTTGCTGCTTGGCTGAACCAGGGCCTAAGGCTAACTGGATCTTCAGCATGTTCTTAGAGAAGCTGTCAGAGTCAGCAGTAGGTGAGGAGTTTAGAAGGGCAGCAGCACTGAGCTGGCCCAGTGTCAGACAAGGTTTTTAGGCAGGGAGGATGAGGTCAACTGGCTTCCAGCATGAAAGGAAGAAGAAAAGTAATGCACACAGCATTTATCTGAGAGCGATGGAAAGCAGGAAGTGGGAATTAGATGGATTTGACTATAGTGGAGGAGCAAGAAGAACACAGAGGATTCTGCAGAGTATTGGAATTATCCTTTGGGTCTAAAGCTGATACACTTTTCAAATCACATTGAGCTTGGTGTTTTCAAGGAAACAGCTACCAACATTTTTTTTTGGCCATCATAAATATTAATTTCCTCATATTTTCTGTAAAATTATCAGCATTTAAAAGTACCTTTTAAATATCTGTAAGCACTAGCAGAAAGCTGCTTTACTTGAAGAGTTAAAAATCAGTTTTATGCTACAAAGACAGCTCCTGATCCTTCAGGATTTAAATAAGGTAAATAATTAGGTACATATTAGCAACATCATTGCTGAATATTTGTTTGCATATGTAAAAATAATTATGCTTATGAATGTTTGTGGTTTTGGGCACTTTAAAAAGTCCTAATTGTCAAAACAGGTGTGTGGGGGCCAGATCCAATTCTTCAATGGATCTGACCAAATTTCATGTCATGTTTGAAAAAGTGACTTTTGATAGCTTTAAACAGAAGCAGTTTCCAGGAGTCAGTTCTTTTGTTCCTTTTTATTTTTCTTAAATGAAATTGTCTGTACTTCTCTTTCAACATTGTAATTATCATCAGCTCCAGAAATCACTTTGCAATTAATGAAAGTCTGATTTCTTCATGTTGACTAAGCAAACTCTTAGTATAAACACTCAGTGCAAGTTCATTCTAAGGTAATTAATTGTGCTAGACTAAATTATATCTGTTTATCATCTGACACACAACTGTAACAGGCAAATTTATATTCTCACTGTTGTCTTCTGATTGCTGAAACTTGTACACTGGAAACTGAACAGTCAGCACCAGTCTAAAGTCAATTAAAAGCAAGGTACAGCAACTATTTTACCAAAGCCTTTTGTCTAGAGCAGCCAAAAGGAATAGCAGTGGCCTTTCTTTAGATTTTGGGCAGATAGTAAGCTCATTAGGTTTCTCAAGCCATTTACATTTCTGAAGCTCAAAAAGTTCAGCCAGAAGGGGAAAAGTATCTTTCTGCCAGAACACAGATCAGAGAGGTTGCCTGCAGCAGCAAAATATTCAGTAGGTGTTTTCATGAATGATCATGAGGAGGGAGAGACAAATGTCCTACAGTTCTCCCAGAGTAGCGTAATAATCCTCCAGGGAAGCAGTGCCTCCATGAACCTGCAGCACATGAGTCATCATTGCAGTGTGTGGGAGAATTGTTCTCTTGGCTACAGCTCATGATACAGACTGGAACCGGACAATGTGTGAAAAAAAGTTTGCAGATGTACAAGTGCAAACTACTGTAAAAAAATTCTCTACACTTTATGGTAAATATGAGCATGACATTAGAACTTCTGCTGTGCACTGGGAATAGGAAAGGAAAACATAAAATACTGTATCTACTCTGTAGTGAGAGAGCAGAAAAGGTGAGTTTTAACCAGACTTCAATTCTGCATAATGGGTTTCCAGAGCTTTCCTCAAATGTATGGTATGAAAGTCATGCCTAAGAGCACTCCCGTGGTAAAGAGAAAAGAAGTATGGATGCAGCAGACCCTCCAACTCTTGTCTTTTCTCTATTGCTCTGAGTGTGCATAGTCATGGATTACTGTGCCTAAGCCACCCAATAGTGTGTTTTACGCACAGTGACTACCATCCTAAGTTTGCATGTGAAGAAAATGGAATATGAAATAACTACTTGATCTACCTTCCATATATCAGCTGATCTGTAGGAGCTCTGAACATTAAACTTTGTCCTCCTGCACCCTAATGCTGTCTTATCAACCAAGGCAATTTTCATCCCAACTGGCCTTTGGTGCATAATGTCTGCTAACTGCTCCCCTTACCAGAGAGCTACAGAACATGCTCTGCTGAAGCCAGAGCTGGAATTTCTCACATGCTCTGTCTGATTACTTTCATTGATGACTAGTTACAAGTCCCTGTAAGATATGCATCTCAAACTTCTTGTGTTACACTGATATGTAATGGTATTACTTCATGAAGGCATTCTATCCACGACTAAATTATATGTTCAGTCAGTACCTGTTCTGATCAGCTATGCACCGATACGGGTTGAATTGCAATGGAAAGCTGCCTCCTGCGTATAGCAATGGATGGGTTCATTAGTGTTACTCACACTTGAAAAGTAAGGACTTACAAAAGGAAACCTTGTTGGTTTTTTGTTTGTTTGTTTCTGGAAAAATGATATTATATGAAATTATATAGAGAATTATAAATAGAATTAGTCTTGTGAGCATCTGCAAAATATCATCCAGAAAGCTATTTCACCTTCTGTCATTTCACTACTGCTCAGTCATTATAGGACTCATGCAAAACATTTTAAACTTACAAATAGTCTCCTCACACAAATACTTACAAATAGTCTCCTCACACAAATTAACTAGTGTTAGGGGGCAAAGTGTTTTTTCTTTCTAGTTCAGTGTAACCCTTTCCTGTTGTGTCTCTGTCATAATTTGGAATATGCCAAAATACACAGTCCGAGTATTAAATGAAAATATTATTTTTACTTCCATAGATGAGCCTTTGCTTTTCTTTAACAGTTGAGGAATTGGGAAGCTTCATAAAGACAAGCCATTATTGCAACAAAAATAATAACATATAATGTATTTCCATAAATAATTGTGTCTGTCAGATATTACCAATTGTTGCTGTGATGTAATGTAGACCTTTTATAATTTAGTCCGTTTTCCTGGCTTAATTTCTCATTCCAGAACTGTAAACTCTTTCTGTTCTGAGCCTGAGACTCAACAATCCTTCTCATGTTTTAGGATTACATCTTCCATGCATTGTTGTATTTTTACCTTCCTGCTTCCCAATCATAGTCATTGTCATAAAAAGTCATTTGGATACAGATATAGGTGTCTATCTGCCCCAGTCACTGAGTTCATACTGGAGGAGTAGCTTCAGTATTTGTTTTCCTTCCTATTTGAACTTTAGCCAGCACTGACACTACACAAATCTTCAAATTCACTTTGCATGAGTTTAGCAAATCTCATCTGTCAGAGTTGAAAATGGAAGTAAACTGGCAGATAGCTGGAAGAGTTTGGGTTTATTTTGGATTAAATAATAACAAGAATAGAGAATATTAAAGCTGGTTTCCAAGGAAAGAATTAGGACCAAGTTACCTTCATATTTCATTTGCACTACCTTTATGGTCCACACGCTCTCACGTGGCTGTTTAGTTTGTGATTATAAAGCACATGACTGTTTGAGCATTCAGATATGTTCAAAACCTAAACCAGCTTCTAACTATTGTATTCAGTATCAGTATAGCATCATAAAGGCAATCAGTGGTCAAGGCAATGCTCTGCTAGCGTCAATAGTGAAATGAAAAAGATGAAGCTTATTCCTCCTTCTATCTCACAGAAGTGAAATTAGCATCTGTTGTGAGGCAGGGAAAAAGAATGTAATGAAAAAATTGCACACATTTTCTTTTTAAAGCCTAGATTTAAGGTTGCAATATTTACATAAAGAAGGAAGTTTGCATTGTCCCACATGTATGAGCTTTTTGTGTGCCTTAACTGTACCTCCCAGGAATACAGTAGAGACCCTTTACTTGGGTTGGAGTAGACATCTCGAAGTCTCCTCCACTCATTCCCATTTACTTCTTTCTAGGACACCAAGAGGTATCAAACATTCACAAAACCTGTTTTCTAATATTTGGTTGTTAGGAGAAAGCCAAGATGCCCTCTGTCTCCTGGAAAAAAAACAGAACACCTAATCCTCCAGTGGTGGGGGAAATAGGAGAAAGCAGTATGGAAATCAGAGTCTTCAAGCACCCCAGATGCTGGATCTGGACACCTGAGGTTGCACTGGATCCAACCATTCTGCTCCTCCCTATTTGCCAGCCCCATGTCCAGCCATTTCTCTGCACTGCCTGGCAGGCAGCTGGCCAGAGACAGATGGATCTGCAGAGTGATCTTAGGGTGAGAGTCTAAGGGGAGGCAGGAGGGGACCATGTGCAGACCAAGTGCAGGAGGCGCTGAAACAACCAGATGTAAAAACAATGCAGGCTAGTGGAGGAACAACATGCAAAGAACAAAATCCTTACTGACCAAAGCTTTCCTTGTTAATAAACCTTTCATTTTTCTCTTTAAATTATCTTTTCATTCACATCCTGAATCAGAATGATTATCACAGGCTGCCTTTTTAAAGAAAAGTCTTTTTAGTCTGAGAAATTAAAGACAGTCAGTGTTCAGTCACATGTGTTACAATGAGCCACCACAGAGGACAGCCCATTTCTCACGCAGCAGCGTCACTTCTTCCAGGTTTTCTTAGGCTTTATCTTTGGTTGGTTGGTTGGTTTATTTCCTAGCTGTGAAAAGAAATTGCCATGACAAGACTATATTGCAGCTGGGAATGGAACAGGACTATATCAAGGAAATTGTTGCTAAATCCGAATGTTACATATAGATACACAAAACAGTGTTCTGTCAGAAGATAAATTCCATTCTTAAAGTCTGCTGTACATTACTAGACTTGCAGCACACAGGAGCTAGGGAAGATCTACCAACCCATGTTAAATTTCTTACAAAAGATCTGATAGTGAGAAATCTTTATGGTTGATTTTTAACTGAATAGAAAACTTGGTTTTAAAATCTATCACGCTCAAAGAATAGAATAGAATAGAATAGAATAGAAGAGAATAGAATAGAATAGAATAGAATCAACCAGGATGGAAGAGA
>WAAF01019219.1:573108-625426 GCA_013400475.1 Tricholaema leucomelas
GTCCTACTGGCCACACTGTTCCTGATACAGGCCAGGATGCCATTGGCTCTCTTGGCCACCTGGGCACACTGCTGGCTCTTCTTCAGCCTACTATCCACCATTACCCCCAAGTGCAGAACCCTGCAATTGGCCTTGTTAAATCTCATCCCATTGGCCTCTGCCCACCCATCCAGCCTGTCTAGGTCCCTCTGCAGGGCTCTCCTACCTTCCAACAGATCAACACTTGCTCCTAGCTCAGTGTCATCCACAAACTTACTGATGCTGGACTCAGTCCCCTCGTCCAGATCATCAATAAGATGGTCTCATGACCCCAGTAGCATGACTGTTAATATTGGGATATATACCTGTATAAATAGTAAACCAGGATTTTTGTGTGCTATACATTTGACTATCTAGGCTTCTCCTATTTCTAGATAAAACATTGAGATGAGAACAAAATGGTTAAGGAGGTATGAAAACACACTCAAACATATAGAACATACATTTTCCAATAAGCTCTTAATTATTTTGTTTTCTCTCTTTCTGACTACCTCCTGCCAAAAGATAAAGCTGATTCAGGCAATTTTCCCATTCATCCATTCCTTCATTCATTCCTTCATTCATCCTCTTTACTGAACGAGGCACTTAGTGCCATGATCTAGTTGGTTGGACAGGGCTGGGTGATAGGTTGGACTGGGATGATCTTGGATGTCTCTTCTAACCTGGTTGATTCTATGATTCTCTAGATTAACAGAGAGTTGTTTCTAACTTTTTATTTTAACTTAAAAAAAAGTCTTCTATGTAAGAATAGAATCCCATTCTGTCATTCAAATACTTGGATTTATTTTACTTCTTCTTCTGTGCTTTTATAATCCTACTCTGAGAAAGATGGGAGACTAAAGAACATATGACAAGCTCTATAAAGCATTGAGATTCGTATGTCGGAGCTACAGGTTCACTCCAGTTGAATATTATCATATCAGAGAAGGAAAGCTGAAGAAGAATAAATATAACTTACACATTAACAAGGATATGAACTTTAGTCACTTTATCTTTTAGTCATATGACTTGAGATATAATTGTTCACGAGCATTAGTACAGTTGTCCCAAGGCTACCAGCTATCATATGGTAGCTGATCTTGTGCCATTGTTTTGTTGGGTTTTTTTTTTCTCTCTTTGTGATTATTAAGTCTTAGCCATTAAATATTCTCTCATATATTGAAAATATTATTAAGGTCAGAACACTTGTTAATCACAAACCTAAGAGTGCAGGTTTCTCAGGCTCAGACTTTACTGTGTTGTTGTTTTTAATGTATTTTAATTGTCACATTTTTAAACTGTGCTTTTGCTAATTACACTGTGCTCTTGCATTTGTTTGGAAATTACAGTGCATATATGCTCATGCTGACTAATTCTGTATGACTGCAGATCTCAGAAACAGAAATGGGTTCTTCCTGGAACCTCTGAGTTAGTAAGTTGCAACTATCCAGGTATTCATTTAGCCTTAAGAAAAGTTTTGTAACTATAAAATTTACACTTGATTTTCATAATACTTTATGCTGAGTAATTTTCACTCAGTGAAAAGCTCCATTTTCATGACAGAGGAGCAAGGCTCCTCTCCTGGAAAGAAAGATCAAGGACAAGTACATATACTGCATACTTATAGGGGTTTCCGTTTTAACTTAGACTAAAAAGTTTAATGATTAACAGTTTGATTTACTGGCTAATTAATGAAACAATGCAACCAGAACTCAATATGTGTTTCAAAGGAAGGCCAGATTTTGGAGTTTTCCTTTGGTTATAGGATAGCAGATGTATCTACTGAAGTAGATACAGACTAAATATGAGTGAAAAATATCCTGTATTGTAGCTAAGCAGGCATATCTTACTCTGGGTTGCATTCACAAAAGCTGACAATTATGTGGGAGGCAATTATTCCTTCTAATTGATTCCTGTTAGATGGGAAACATTTTTCTCCTTTCCATTGCTATAAAATGTTACTGGAAAGAAAATTATTATAACCAGTTCTTCAGGGCCAAGGGGGTGAAAACAAACATAAATTAGCCTAAGTTTCACCAAAAGTTATCTCACTAGGTATATGAAAAATTTTCTCTTTAATAGTTTGGCTTTTAAAGCACTGTAAGTGTTCTGCTATGGAAGTCTCTTTTACTGGAGGTTTCTAGAATGGGTTAGACAAACATCTACCAGGAATGATCTTAGTGTAGACCATTGACTGGCCTCAATCCAAAGGACTGAGTCTTCTGAGGTTTTGTATTTCTGCTCTTCTAGGTATGCAAAATACATGACTGAATTTACTGCCAGATGGATCTTTTCTTGTCGCAGTTCCATTGCATGAATGTCTTTCTTGCTGTACAAACTTCATGCCTATAACACTGTGAGTGTACCAGGACTCAAGGAACTTCCTATTATTCAAGTAATCTTCTCACTGCTGCCCTTCTGGGGACAAATTTTCAGTGCCCCTTTCCAATTTTCAGTGCCACTGCAGTCAGGAGCTAAACTCTTTGTGACAAGTATCTTGCTAGTTTGTCTGCAAAATACAAAGCTGGAAGGAGTGACTGGTAACCTTCAAACTGATCCAAACACCTGGGAAATTGATACCTCGTAAATTTTGTGATTGCAACAGAAGTCTATCTTAATCTAGACTTGAAAAGGAGGAAGATACTGTTTTTCAATCAAAGGAAGCAGCAACTGAGAGCCGTGACATCCATTTCAAGTGCTGACTCCAGCCTCTCCTGGCTGTGCTTCTGCTGCTAGAACCAGAAGCTTTCTGCTGCCAGATATCACATCTCTTCCTTTGGCAGCAGGATCAAAAAGATGTGCTATTTTCAGAGTTTCCCCTGTAATACAATCATGACAGAGCATGAAACTGCTAGTTAAAATCCTCATGGCATTTGGGAAAAGGTTCTTGGAAATGTTAGTGCTGTTATAGAAATGTTAGGGAGCTCCTCTTAGTATAATTAGCTACAGTCTGGGTGTTGCCCGTGGGGCCTCTGTAACCTGGTCTATGAGGCTGTCTCACAGGGTGGTAAGGACAACCCCACACATCCACCTTGTCTCATAACACATCTTCCACTGGAGGTGCAGACTGGCAGCTTGAAGCAATCTGTGGTAATTCCATGGAGAGATGACATCTGGGACATCTTCCCTTGCCATCTTCATGCAGTTCCTGTCACATCATTGCCATGCTGAGCATAAGAAAGCTATGATCACCAGATGACTTAGGAGTTTCAGCATGAAAAGTACAACACTGGGACTTCAACTTCTCTTTTCTACTTTTATCACCAAAATGCAGCACTTTCATTTGCCTTTAGAGTTGTGCGAATCCACAGTCTCTTACGTGCTCACTAGCAAAGTCTCTAAGTTCTACTTTTTGAGTATGTTGAAATACCTAATTTGTAATGGTATCCTACTTTCAAGGGACAGTTGATGCATAATTTCCTGAAACTTTGCAGAAGAGATCCTCTCCATCTCTCTTGCTCAGGTGACAATCATTTTCAGTGCATATGTCAGATACAGTCCTGCACAAAATATAAAAGTTGCTGGTAGCTGCAGTACTTCAGACCTCTAATGACCTCCAGTATTTTGAGCCCTCACAGAACGAGGAACAAGGACACAAATAAATTATCTAAGAGAGTACCTAGTAGTAAGCTGGAGTGGAGTTCTGTTAAATTCCACTTTCCAAGGAATGATTAAATATTCATTAGATCAGAGGCAGAAAGTAATAATACAATGAGATAACATGAAGTGGCTAAGGCTATTCAGTGGGAGAAGAAAGCCTTAGATTTCTTGTGGAAGAGAGTACTTATTTTCAAATATTTAAATTTAGAAGTGGAGGAGAGAGAGCAGAAAGTGAGATTTTCCACTTCTCCCAGATGAGAATCACAAGAAAGCAGTGAGCTATAGTGACATGTTCTTGTCTTGTTTCTAGGGCACAATGAATATTGAATGAGTGTATGAGGGTGGATACAACTTCTGCAAGAGAGAATGCGAGCCTTCTCTTATCCATCCCAGGGTAACATCAGCTGGAGTGGTTTGGGAGTGGAAAATGTGTATTCAAACACCCTGTAGCACAGGAATGAATCAATTCTAGTTGTGCTTTCTTGGCGTAAGTACTCAGGAAATTCCATTCCTATGGAAGAGAGCCACTGCAAGGGCCATACCTTGTGAGAAGGACTGGCAGGGGACCATCGTGTCAAGAGGAGTCAGGGAGGCCCCACAGGCTAGAGATATGACCTAAATCTTATCAATTTCTGTTAGCTAAAATTATATTTGCATAATTTGTGGCTTTAGGGGAATTGTATGCCTAGAGCCTACATCTTCACAAGCATTGCATGCGAAGCAATGTGTGCAATTAAGCTAACTCAGGGCTGAGGTATCCTGATACCTGAGCCCTTGTACAGCAAGTGAACATTTTCTTGTGAGCCTAGCTCTGGATTTCACATTTTCAGTCTCACTCATGACTGTATCAGGAAGGAATGCCAGAAGATATGTTGCTGCTTTGTATTGTTGCTAAGATGTCAAGGTTTCTGGACATCTTCCAGAGGTGAGTGTTAGCTCAGTGGGTCAGTTGCCAAGAAAAGTCGGCTTCTTGTGCATACAGGTTTTACTCTTGTGATTCATGGTTTCATTATTTCAATGGATGTAGCTGTCACAAGAGATTATGGACAGACTGACACTGCCCTTCAGGTAGCACAAATCCAAGGAGTCAAAATCTAGTCAAAAAAGACTTAGTAACCAATTAAGCTCTTATGTGAGCCTCCTCAGTAGATGTTATTTGCAATTGAATAGCTAACCAATCTGATGCCATTAAAGCTGGTAGTTTCAGAGTGATGTATAAAAGACTTTCCTCAGCACTGGCAAAATTATGTGGCTACAAATGACCGAAAAGCCCATGCTGGAGACAAGTGTCTGCAGCGACACACACCAAAGAAGCACTTTCCCAGCCATGTGTTTTTGAGCATTCAGACACAGAACTAGGCATTTTCAGTGTTTATTCAGCTTTTCATGAGAAGGGAACACAAACAGGTCCTTGTCCAAATGAAGGAAAAAAAATCCACAAAAAAAAACCACAAAAAACCCCCAACCTGAAAGCAAAGAAAATACTTGTTTTTTTTAAAAACAACATTGACTTTTATTTAGAAAAGTAGCTTGAATTAAGCATTTCAGATCTTCAGAACTATCTGGAAGTTATTCAGTTCCGTTTGAAAAGAGTGTATCAAAGAGAAGAGTATTTTCTTTAGTTGCTTCCCTGTCATTTCTAGCTCTTTGCTAGAGCTGGAGAAACAGTCAGCATCAGCAGGGTGAATCATCTGCACTGCATACAAGCCCTGTTTGGCAAACTGCAAACAACAATCTCCTGGGACTCTGCTTCAGTTTGCACGTTCCTCTCTACTGGAGGCCCTAGCTAAAATAAGGAACAACACATCTGCAATTTGCATTTAGTTTGCTGTCTGACAAATAAAGAGCAGATTAATATAAAATAGACTTTGAAGGATGGCAGGTAGAATGTCTGGGAAATAAGGATGTCTGAAGAAGAATCTTTTACTATTTTCTCAAGGCTTCTGAAGCATAAGCCAGAAGTGTGGTCAGCAGAGCAATTTCTGTGGAAACTTGTTAGATTCTTTGCAAGAAACACAAAAGGGTTTATATATTTGGAATCAGAGGTTCAGGCAAGGGTGAACTTGCCCCAGCAGAGTTTAGTCTTCACTTCTAATTTGGGTAGTTTACTGCCTTCTCACACGTGCCAAATAAGACAGTTTATCTGCACTTCATTTTCTAGTACTCAGTTGTTTGCAGAGTCATTAACTTTTCATTGTTTCTTTCTTAAAAATATCCAATTTATCCCAGGACCTGAAGCTGGCATTCTAGGAGTTTTATAGTATGAAATGTGCCATCTACTAAGTGAAGTAACTGCAGTGGAAAAAAAAATGTCATGTTTCCTAAGAAGCTGTTGAGCAGTGTGCAGCTAAATCTGGCAAAGAACTGAATGCCTCCATTTTCCATTGATGTCAGCTCTCAAGATGTCTTATAAATGGGAAGCTGACTGAAGAAGTATCACAGACTGGCAGTGAGCGGGTAGATGTAAAGTTGATTAAGAAATTAATGACACAAGGGAGCACACAGCCTAAAAGGATGATGTTTTCAATCTGTCTCAATAATTTGCTACATATTCAGAGCCACTCTACTAAGTGTACTGGGTGGTTTTGCAATGTTTATAACCAAAAAAGCTCAGCTATAGTTATCCTACAACCCAGAATTATATGAATTGTTCTGATAGGCAGGTAATTTAAAGGTCTTTTCCCCTTTTTAATCATCTTAAAACATGGATAATCAGTACAAGCACATCTGTGGTCACTCTTTTGTGACTATCTGAGATTACCTGTTCCAGAGAGATGGAATGACATTCATCCTGTCTCGTTGAATCAGTTGGCTCCCTTCTTGGCAGGCTGCTTTCTATATATTATCCCCTTTAACTGAGCTTTCAGTTGCTGACTTTATCTTAAATTATGTAAGGTCTCTTACTTGGAATCAGTTTACTCACCAAGTGAAAGTCACCTTGAAATGCTCTGAATGTTCTTGATTCCCTCAAATATGCATCTAGTGCCTTAATGCAGTGATTATTGCTTGTAATAACATCAAGGGAAATACACAAGCGGAGGACAAGTGCTGACGATAGCTCACAAAGGGAGGTTTCCTGCAGCAGTTTGATGAAAAGAATCAGTCAGTTCCCATTTAAGATCGGGAATAAATTGCAGAGCTCTTTTTAGCTATTCCAGCTTGTGACGCAGTGTACAAAGCGCTGTTGGCTGTCAGATATCTTTCTCTTTCACCCAGCAATAGAACTAGCCCAGGAACTAAAGAGCAGCAAGACACAGGGAACTATCAACTATAGAAAATGTCACAATTTATGAAACTTTTGGAAACAATAAAACAAAGCCCCAAACAGACACAGGTTTCATTTTTTGTCAATTTATTTGTTTTTCTTTTAAAGAGCTTCTGTTTTTTCCTTAATTTCTTCTCCAAATGAAATTTACAACAGATAATGTGGCCATTTGGGGGTTTATTGTAGGTTGACAATAATGTGCTAACTTACTCCTTTACCCTGGTGCTCGTTTTCTTTCACTCTGTAGAGAACTGAGATCTTTTGATCCTCCAAAGGAAGGATTCCAAGTGAGTTGGGATGAGATGTTCTCATGGAAATATTAAAATACGTGATCATTATCCGATATGTCTTTACATGTTTTTAGGACTAGCTAAGACTTATGATACTCCACTCTCCGCTGGAAAAGCTAGGCTATAATTTTCCCTTCCCCCCTTTCGTGAGAGGCTCCAAGAAGTCAGTTGAGATAGGTGCAAAGGGTGTGGGCAATTCAGGTCAAAAACGAGATGAGGTAAGACGTGTTGTAATTTGTGAACTGCTGAGTAGGTGTAAATTACACTGGATGGCGAGATCCTGTGCGTTTCTGGTAGCCACTGTCCTGAACTAAATCCAGATACTTCATGACGGTGTCTAGAGAAAAGCAGCCACAGTCTCCCTGGTCTCTTGCCTCTGCCAAGGAATGCACATGTACTGGTTATGCCTTAAAAAAAACAACCACCAAACACAAACCAAACCAAACCAAAACGTTTTCAGATTCTATGAAACCTTCCAGCTTTATGTCAGAGCGGGAGGGAGAAGAAGCTCCTAGAGATCAGCTGCATGTGCGAGTTTATCTTTTGTCTCCCCCAAAAGGAGCAGCAGCTACAGGTTTCTCATACCTAGAAATCCATAGGTTTAGTAAACTTCCATCACCTTCACCCATAAATGCAGAAAATCCCTCAGCTTCTTCTGTGTTACTAACAGGGATTTCCCATGACATTTGTCCCCATATCTCAAACCTTGGGGCTATTCTGCCCCACAAGAGCCAGATGGAGACGAAATTATCGTTACCAATCACTGCTTGTTTGATGTCTGTGTACTGTAAAGGTGAAAGGAGAATGCCCAAGCCATAAAGCCTTTGCTTGCCCTTCTAAATTTCTTGAGAGGGGAAGCTAGCCTTATAGTCAAGCAATTATATATTTTCATATTTGCACTGTATCACTACTTAAAAAAGAGGCAAATATCCATATTTTGGGGGGAAATACATGATTTGAAATCAAGAATATATATTGAATATACATTAAGCTTTATGTGTTCTAATCTAACATTTTCCATTAAAAAAAAACCCAAACACACAAACATGCAACTCATAGAAGTACATTTAACATTTTTCTCATCTTATTTAAGTGCACTTCTAAGTTCCACTGATGACAGACAGATACGATCAGAGTATTTGTTTGTTTGTTTGTAGAATGTCCATGGAGATACATACAGTGAAAGTAGCAGGAAGGTGAGGCCACAATGGTGTTAGTATGGTGAGAAAATCAATTTGTAAGTGCTAAATGGATACCAGGGGGAAAAAATCAGATTCAAGTCATTGTAAAAATCTGTTTTACAATGGAATTTTTTTTTTCAATTTCTACAGCAAAAGAAATTATCTCTGTCTGGTAGTGCTTGTTGAGAAGTTGCCATGAAACTATGCAGGCCAAGAAGAAAAAGAAATGTCTGTGGTTTGGCTTGGTTTACAGAGCCATGCAAAGAAAAAAACTGTACATGGCATGCTTTTACTGTACCGTGTACTGTACATGCTCTGTACTGACTGACTGTAAGAGATTACAGCTCACGTGCAAAGGGGGTTCTTAGGAACGGTAATTCAAGTCTTGTTCAAAAGGGGCAAGAAGGCTGAAGACCCTTGAGTACAAACACCCCTGTTTCCCCAGGGCCAGGATAGAGTAGGTACCATCACAGAATGCTAGGGGCTGGAATGGACCTCAAAAGATCATCTAGTCCAATCGGGATCTCCTTTTTTTTTTTTACAGTATAGTTTTTATCACACTTCTCCCCCCATCTCTCTCCTTTCCTCTCCATCGCCTGTGTTCCCCCATCTGCCTCCTTTTCTTTCCATCTTCATCTCCTTCCTTTCAGCACCACCTCCCCTTTTCCACCATATCTGCTACTTTCCCACCCCATGCTGCATTTTCCCCATTTTTTCCCCCCAAACCCAGAGCACCTGGGTTCTGTAGAGTCTCCTCCCACCCCAGGTGTGACTACTTTGCCTTCCCTGCCCAGTCCCCTTTTCAGCCCACCCCAGGGAAAGCAGAAGCTCTAAGCTTGCCCAGCTGGTCAGAAGGGTCTTCCTTCTGTCATCACTGGTGAGTCCCCAGGGTGCACACTGGATGATTGGTGGAGGGGATCTAAAGGCAGGATAGAGAGTTGATGGTCACTCTGAGATCACCCATGGGTGCTGGCTGGTCCTACTTACTTGGGCTGAGCTCTTCTATGTTTAACTGCTTTTTCCTGCTCGCTTATGATGAGCTTAAGTACTTGACTGAACTGGAAGCTCATGGGGTATTGTGTTGTCATAGAATCGATTTGGTTGGAAAAGCCCTATAAGATCATGAGGCCTAGCCCTCAAACCAACACCACCCTGGCCATTAAACTACATCCCCAAGTGCCATGGCCACACATTGCTTAAACATCTCCAGGGATAGTGACTTCATCACCTCATTCTGTTGCCTGATACTAGGGAGAAGAGAACAACTTCCACTTCTCTGCAACCTCCTTTCAATGAGTTGTAGAGAGCAATGAGGTCTCCCCTCAGCCTCCTCTTCTCTACACTAAACAATCCTGGTCCCTTCAGCCGCTCCTTACCAGCCCTGTTCTCTAGACCCTTCACCAGCTTCATTGCCTGGACACACTCCAGCCCCTCAACACCCTTCTTGGCATGAATGCCCCAAAACTGAGATGTGGCATCACCAGTACCCAGTACAGGGGCACCATCCCTTCCCTGCTCCTGCTGCTCACACTGTTGCAGGTTCACAGAAGGTGTCAGAAATGCAACTGGGAATGCTTGCTCAGCCCCTCTTCTTATCCCTGTGGTGCACAGACAGCTTTTCAGGGCTGTTTTGAGTACTACCCACAGATCTTAAGAAAAGATGGGAAATTTTTCAATCTTACAATAGAGAAAGTTCTCTCTGGATGGTAATCTCTTAATTAGTTCTCTTTTGTGGTGTCTAGATTGGTCTTCCCTTTACTTTAGACTGGAGATAAGGAATAAATTCTTTCCAGTGAGGGTGGTGAGACACTGGAACAGGTTGCCCAGGGAGGTCCATGCTGTATACATTGGCAGGAGCTGTTCTGGAGGGAAGCTCTCAGCTCAGTAATTTGGGTATGCTCTTGCCTATAACCATGTCCATAAGCTACCCACTGCTCCCAGAGGTGAGTACAGTAAATTCAGGAGGAGCAGATGTGGAGAGAAAGCTGTGTTAATCTGGCAGTGTGGCATGGAAGAGGCTGTGCGAGTAACAGAGAGGTCTGGTACTGCAGGAGTAGCTCAACAGGAAAGGATCAAGATGGGTCCACACGAAAAAACTGGACACCAGGTCCCTTCCAACCTCTAACATTCTGTGATTCTGTGATTTTTGTGAGAGTGACAGTATATCAAAGTGGATGTTCCTGGTCTATACTTAGTGTCCTTGGTTTATCCTGTTGAGAAGTCTGCCAACTTCCAATATGCTAGGCATAGTCTACAGGTCATTTGAGCTGTTCTGCTCTGATAGTGAACCTTTTGGTCACTAAAAGCATGTTTTCAATAGAGTATGACTGCGTGGTCAGATAGAGAATGCATCTGTTTTAGGTAGTATTCTTTGAGGTTCTCCATACAGGGGAAGGGGCAATTAGAGGAGACAGACAACACTCTGTATTAATCTCCTCCATCGCTTCTCAGCAAACTGCCTCTGGATTTCAGGCATTCCTCAATTAAAGTTATAATCAAGGTGTTGCTTTTGTGTTTTTGTGGTTTTTGGGTTTTGTTTTTTTTTTTAATGGCTTGATCTTTTTTTGAGAAACAAACCTTTGGTTGTGTTTTGGAACTTTTTATTAACTACTTCTCTTAAAGACATGTGCATCTCTTTAACCCATGTCAGACTGTGAACTTTCTTTAACCCAGCCCTTCCCATTCACACAAATGCCTCTTTAACCTGAGTTACCATGCAGTTGACCTTTCCACCTTAAAATCCCTCATTCATATGCAATTCTTCCAAGATATCTACATGACACAGGCCATCTTTATGCGTGAATACAAAGGGACCTTAGATTTAACTACTTACCAATAATGTCTATGTTTTAAAACACCCTGTATCTACTGTGTCTTAGTGCGCATAAAGCATAATCTTTTAGACATCTGCCTCTTGCAGTGACTAGCTATAGGGGGCACTGGGATGGCAGGCAGTCATTCTCACCTCACTAGGTGAAAACTTTGTGGTGAAGACATACCGGATTGGGACAAACATTCCTTCTATAGAAGTAAGCTTTTAAAAAGGAAATTGTCTACAAAGTATACCAATCCCTTTGTACTTGAGTGCTGCAAATATTGTCTCTTGGTGCAATAAAGAAACTCAAGACCATAACACTTTCCTTATAGGAAACTTCCTTTAGTTTCCTTATAGGCTTCCCAGATGGAGATATATGGACAGTGAAATCTTGTCTTCTGAGCAGAAGACACACCTTGAAGTTTTATGTGGTGCCACACTAGTGGACCTCTGACACTGCTGCTTTTGGAAAGACTTTTGGGAACTGCCTGAGAAGGTAGAGCTAAGGGCTACAAAAGTGATTAGGGGACTAGAATATCTCTATTATGAAGAAAGGCTGAGGGACTTCAGGCATTTTAGCCTGGAGACAAGAAGACTGAAGGTAGATCTTATCAATGCTTATAAATACTTCAAGAGTGTGTGTGAGGATGATGGAGCCAGTCTTTTTTTAGTGGTGCCTGGCAACAGGACATGAGGTAATGGGCATAAACTTGAACATAGGAAGATCCATCTAAACATGTGCAGGAACTTCATTATGTTGAGGATGGTGGAGCACTGGAACAGGTAGAGAGATGAGAATACCAGAGAGACAGTGGAGTCTCCACATCTGGAGTAATTAAAAATACACCTGGATGCCTACCTATATAACCTGCTCTAAGTGGACCTGATCTGGCAGGAAGATGGGACTAGATGATCTCCAGAGCTTCCTTACAGTCTCTATCATTCTGTGACTGTGTGATTCTGTACAGGACTTTTTTGCTTCACTGCCATAACTCTTCAGTAAACATTTTCTTCCAAAAAAAATGCATCTCAGCATGGCTGTGTTTTGTGAGTATGATACACTTGCTTTGCACAGACATAAATAATAACAAAGATACAAGAGCAGGGGCAAAGCTACTCAAATATCTTTTTTTTTTTTTTTAAAGTAGTATCAATTTTGCTGCGTGCAGGTTCCCTATGATACATCCCAGAGCCACCTTAGACAAAATTATGGCATCAAATTGGCCAGTGAGTAGTATTAGTTCTCCTTTTGGACTTCTTATATTTGGTGCCACTATATGTTGATCCCACATGCTGAAACTTATTTCCTTTGTTTAGTGCTGCCATTGTTTCCCATTGATGCTTTTGCAGACCACAAGAGATCTTAGTGAAGTGTCTGCTTGCATTTGTTCTGCCAAGCTCTGTTTTCTGCAACGGCATCATTATATGTCTCATTAAATAGTCAAGGTGAAACCAACAAGCAAGATCTCCTATATGTGGCTCTCTGTGGGTGGATAAATAAATGAAGATTGCAATAAATACTTGATGCCTTCTGAGAGAGAAGTAGCTTGCTTTGTTCTAACAGAAGATCTTAAGGTAGTACCATTTTTTTTTTAGGGAAGCAGCCATCCCATAAGATAGGTTGAAAAGCAATTGTCTTGAAAACTAATACTACAACACTAGAAGAGAATGTTTGTGTTGGTATGATTTATAATTCATGAAGTAATCTTACTCTGACAGGAGCATTCCTTTTTGTCTGCAGAGGCAGGGTTTCCCCATTTCTGCCTTGTTTTCTATTCATACTCTTGCATGGCTGAGCATCAACTCCTTTTAATGATCATATTAATGAGTAATACATGTGATGAGTGGCAGACCTTTCTCCAACTAAAACGCCTGAAAAGTTGTGACATGGTTAAAACATCCCCTTTCTGTCTCAAGAGCCCTAAGAGAGCAACCAGTTATCTGGGGAATCTCTTGCCTTGAGGGAATTCTCGGAGATCACAGACCTGGCAAAATCACCTCTCTGCCACCCAGTCACAGTTTTTCCTTTGAGTAGGAGCTACTGTGAGAGATTCTCTTTGAAGCCATTTGGAACTATCTTGCTGTAAGTGTTAAACTAGCCCTGAAGGAGTGAAATGGCAGTATGCAATTATCTGGGTTTTCTTCTGAGGAGGCATTTGACCATTCTGTCCCTGGAATGGTCCTTTATCCAATCTCATAGATCAGATCTCATAGCTCAGTGTAGTCCTGGTCCCAGACCAAGACTACGGAATAATTTAGTTTATCTTTTGGCATCAGTTTTGAAACAGAGCTCTTTGACATCAGCTTGTTCCGCCTGATAGTCAGTGGCAAGAGGTGGCCCATACTGTATGTTTGAGAAGCTCAGATAAAATTCTACCTTGGTAGTGGCTGCCTAAAATAGTCAATTTTGAGGTTAAATTTTGGGGTCAGTAAAAAGAATAACTAAAACTCCAAACTGTGAACTCCTAAAGCATAATTCATGATGTAACACACACCACGAGACATGCAACAAAATTTCAAAAGATCATAGAATCAACCAGGTTGGAAGAGACCTCCAAGATCATCCAGTCCAACCTATCACCTAGCCCTATCCAGTCATCTAGACCATGGCACTAAGTGCCCCATCCAGGCTTTGCTTCAACACCTGCAGGGACAGTGACTCCACCACCTCCCCGGGCAGCCCATTCCAATGCCAATCACTCTCTCTGGGAAGAACTTCCTCCTAACATCCAGCCTAGACCTCCCCTGGCACAACTTGAGACTGTGTCCCCTTGTTCTATTGTTGGTTGCCTGGGAGAAGAGACCAACCCCCACCTGGCTACCTCCCCTCAGGCAGTTGTAGACAGCAATGAGGTCTGCCCTGAGCCTCCTCTTCTCCAGGCTAAACCCCCCCAGCTCCCTCAGCCTCTCCTCATAGGGTTTGTGTTCCAGGCCTTTCACCAGCTTCGTCACCCTTCTCTGGATATGTTCCAGCACCTCAACATCTCTCTTGAATCGAGGGGCCCAGCACTGGACACAGTACTCAAGGTGTGGCCTGACCAGTGTTGAGTACAGGGGCAGAAAAACCTCCCTCATCCTACTGGCCACACTGTTCCTGATACAGGCCAGGATGCCATTGGCTCTCTTGGCTACCTGGGCACACTGCTGGCTCATCTTCAGCCTACTATCCACCAGTACCCCCAGGTCCATTTCTTCTTGGCTGCTCNTTGGCCTTCCAGCCAGTTCTTGACCCAGCACAGAGTGAATCTGTCCAAGCCATGAGCTGCCAGCTTGGCCAGGAGCTTGTTGTGGCAGACAGTGTCAAAGGCTTTGCTGAAGTCCAGGTAGACTACATCCACAGCCTGCCCCACATTCACCTGGCGAGTAACCTGATCATAAAAGGAGATCAGGTTGTTGAGACAGGACCTGCTCTTCCTAAACCCATGCTGGCTGGGCCTGATCCCTTGGCCATCCTGTAGGTGCTTTGTGATGGCACTCAAGATGACCTGTTCCATGACCTTGCCTGGCACTGATGTCAGACTGACAGGTCTGTAGTTTTTTGGTTCCTCCTTTTGACCCTTCTTATGGATGGGCATCACATTGGCCAGCTTCCAGTCTTCAGGGACCTCTCCAGAGAGCCAGGACTGTTGATAAATGATGGAAGCACATTCATATAAATGCTCAATACATTAGGAATTTATCAACAAATATAATGAGTGACACTAAAAAAATGCAGTTATTTAAAGCCCTTTCAGATTGTTCAAGATAAAACCTTAGTGTTGGTCCTTTCATTCCATGATTATTCCTTTTTGAGAAGTAGACATTTTGGTGTTGATTAATGTAAGATTTACAGTTATGTAGTGAGCTCCTGCAGACAGAATGGGCACATATATCTTCTTTTATGTACTAAGTCAAAGAAGAAAAGTTGCACTGACAGTATCACAAAAAAGTAGATATTCAGTACTTATCAGTTTTGGTAAATGAATATAAGACTGAGTGTTATTATCTTGAAAGCTAGAGTAGCAGCTGTTTTATTCTGGACAGGAGTACAACCCATCACTACAACATTGCAGTTCCTCTCACTCCTGTGGTTACCAATTTTCTATCTCAATGAAACTTGGGAGTTCACAGCATCACAGGATATTAGGGGTTGGAAGGGACTCAAGGAGATCGAGTCCAACCTCCCTGCCAGAGCAGGACTACACAATCTAGCACAGATCACAGAGGAATGTATCCAGACAGGCCTTGAAAGTCTCCAGGGAAGGAGACTCCACATCCTCTCTGGGGAGCCTGTTCCAGTGCTCTGTGACTCTTACAGTAAAGAAATTCCCCCTTGTGTTGAGGCAGAACCTCTTATGCTGCACCTTACACCCCTTGCTCCTTGTCCTATCACAGGAAGGAAGTGAGAAGAGCCTGTCCCACCATTCCTGACCCCCAGCCCTCAGATGTTTATAATGATTTATTAAATCTCCTCTCAGTCTTCTGTTCTCCAGACTAAAATGCCCCATGTCCTACATCTTCTCCTCATAAGCCATGCCCTCCAGGCCCCTAATCATCCTTGTAGCTCTTTGCTGGACCCTCTCCAGCAGATCCCTGTCCCTCTTAAACTGGGGAGCCCAAAACTGAACTCAGTATTCAAGATGAGATCTCACCAGGGCAGAGAAGAGGGAAAGGAGAACCTCTGTTGATCTGCTGGACACACTCTTCTTAATACACCCCAAGATCCCATGACCTTCTTGGCCACAAGGGCACGTTGCTGTTTCATGGTTAATTTGTTATCCATCAGGGTGTCTCAGTCCCCACTGTGTGGCAACCTGTGTTGGTTTCAGAAAATACTGCATGTCTGAACCTCCATCTGGCAAAACCATAATGAAATATTAGCATAATCAAACTAAGAAGCACTTCTACTGTCATGGATAAATGGATTCCAGCACATCCACTGAAAGCTGCTGAGTGATACTTTTGCTTGTAACTGGACCAAAATTGCTCCAAATGTTGTGGGTTTTTTTATTTATTGATTTTGCCCATAATCAGAGTATTTCCTTTATTTTAAGCATCCAAAGAGCATACCTTTTTCTTGCTCTAAAAAACAGATGAAAGCATTAAGATCATTTCAGAGTTGATTGCCTGGTCTGTTTGGGGGTTGTTTTGATTTGCTTGGGGTTTGGGGTTTTTTTTTAAGCAACACACAGTGGTTTCTGTTTTGGAATTTAACTTATAAAGGTTTTTCCCCCTGTTAATGTTTTTACAAGTTAAAGTTTACTGCTCTACTGAGTAAATACTGCTGGTCAGGTCTTACTTGTCTAGATGGTTATGACTTCTAGGTCTACATTCTAACAATCGTTCTTACCACTGGTGCATATGAAAGATAGAAATACAGGGAAATACAGGCAGATGGACCTTGGTTGGGTTTTTTTGGGCTTTGGTTTGTGGGTTGGTTTTGTTGTTCACTTATTTTTTTCCTATAGCAAAACAAAGCAAATCCTTGGCAACATACCTGAGATTTTTAATGATTAGTGATACATTTCTGAAAATTGCCACTCAACTTCAGGTCTTGGAGACTGAGTCAATTGAAGCTGTTTCACAGCCTGCATATTGTGTAAGTTCCAAAAAAGAGCTTTGCAAAATCAAAGGAGGCTGAATCACAAGCAACACCAGGCAGCCTGGTACAGACCTTTAGAAATGAGAGCCGTCTTGTACCGTTTGCCAAGCAGTGGGGAAAGTGTGAAGATGACTAGGATGACTCAGCGCCCTTTTAAAAACCCTCACATGCCTCATCATGTTCAATTTTACAGAGAGTAATTTACTCCCACCACAGCTTTT
Source organism: Tricholaema leucomelas (assembly GCA_013400475.1). Lineage (NCBI taxonomy): Eukaryota > Metazoa > Chordata > Aves > Piciformes > Lybiidae > Tricholaema lacrymosa > Tricholaema leucomelas. The sequence goes on from WAAF01019219.1 coordinate 590,080, forward strand.
TGCTACATTCAAATGAAAACCTGGAAACTGGTGTGAAGTTAGAGTAGTACTCCTGGAAGGTACTAGACCTAATCTTGGAAACCTTCACTCCTGAGGAAGTCTGAACGGTATTCTGGGGGGAAAGTGTATTGTAAAAAAAAATTGATTTTAACGTTCAACTCATGAAAGCAGGAGGTAAACCTCTTTCTGTGTTTGTGAAGGGCGAAGGCACAAGTGTATTTTAATGAATGCTTGATTAGAATCTCAGTCCCTGCCTCACCTGAGGAATTGTTACTACAGACATCAGTTAATGTTGAATTTTCTGCAGTGATGCAGAAAAGATTTCAAACGAGTAAGATAAAGGAAAAAAAATGTTTCTTATTGCCTGTTTGGGCAATAAATGATATTTGTTTTCACCTTTCCTGTTTTGATAGCAACTTTCAGCAAGACTCCATTGTTCATGACCAAGCTCCAGTATAGCAGTTACTCCAGCCCATGCACCTGCTAAAAGATAGATAAAAGACAAAAGAAGTATGGGGGAAAAAGTAATTAGTTACTTTCAAACATAAATTATCTGCTTTGTTACTGTCAGAACACACTGGGCAATACAGTGCTATCTGGATTTGTAAAACAAGAAAATCTCAAAACCTGATAGCTTATTAAGATCTTTTGAATCTTTATCCCTGGTTTCTGGGATGAACAACATCAAATACTGAAGAGCTGTTGAAAGGTAGTGTCTTCAGTTTTCCAGAATATTGGTAATGTTTTAACTTTATGGCCAAAAAGAATAATCTCTGGCTATAAAATTTCCTGTCAGTTACCTTGAGAAAGTAATGCAGTTTTTGCCTTTTTTTCCCTGGTTTCTCTGTGCTCAGTTTGCTATATGCAAGAGCTTTCGTTGAACAATTCGCATATTTAAACATTCCTATTTATATCTCTCTGTGTTATTCTTTTATTGCTTTCAGTGTGATGATAAAACTACAACCTAGCCCATAATAAGCCCAGATATGAAACTTTAAGCTGATAAAAAGAGATAAAATGTATAATACCCCTTTAAAGTATATAAATTCCATGTTTTCTTCAGCACATGTTTATAGATGAACACTTAAAATATTTTAGGAAAGGGGTTGTTTAGTCTGGAGAAGAGGAGGCTCAGGGGTGGCACCATTGCTGTCTACAACTACCTGAGGGGAGCCTGTAGCCAGGTGGGGGTTGTTTTTTTCTCCCAGGCAACCAGCAACAGAACACAGGGACACAGTCTCAAGTTGTGCTGGGGCAGGGGTTAGGCTGGATGTTAGGAGGGAGTTCTTGCCAGAGAGAGTGATTGGCATTGGAATGGGCTGCCCAGGGAGGTGGCAGAGCCACCATCTCTGGAGGTGTTCAAGAAAAGGCTGGATGAGGCACTTAGTGCCATGGTCTAGTTGATTGGCTAGGGCTGGGTGACAGGTTGGACTGGATGATCATGGAAATCTCTTCCAACCTGGTTGATTCTATGATTAGGAATGACACTGCTACAGAGTCCAGCTAGAAGAAGCCACTCAGTTTGAACAGGTTAAATGACATAGTTTTCACTGGGTATTATGACTCTGTTGAAAAAAAAGCTTGAGTTTTGTTAAAAAAAAAAAAGAAAAAAGGAACATGAGTTGTGGCACTTCATCATCTATGAAATGAAACAAACAGCACATAGTGACAGAAGACTTCCTGGTGTATGGTTACAGCTGTTAGTGCCCATAGAGTGTAGCACTTACCAGAGGCTGTGATTGCTTCAGTTCCAGGGTCTGTTTTTATGTGCTAGAAATAATCACAAAGTTGACCATCATCTTCTTCCACAGTGCCTGATTATGTTCAATACAACAATACATAAGTACACTTGTGCTTACGATGTCTGGGTTATGTTTCTCTCACATCTATTTTGCCATCTGTGAACTTAACAGAGATTTTCTCTATTCAGAACAACTAACAAAAGATGTCAGTTAAGAACAAAATGTCAGTTAAATCTACTCCTGCTTGCCACCCTTTTGGGAAACTGGTTTGATGTGACTGCAGATTATTCTTGTTGTAGCCTTTTTCTTGATGCTGTGACTGTAGAAATAGGTTTAACCAGATAATCTGGATGTAGGACTCACAGATGAGCAGTGAGGTAAAACGCACTGAAAAAGATGCTGACAGTCATCATTCCTACCAGAATGCCAGCACAAGTCACACAGCAGATGCAGGGCCAGCATAACAAAATGGACTTTATGAAGTATGCATTTCCTGGACCACATTTTAAAGTTCCAAACTCACTACAGATGACTTTCTATGAAGGCATTCTGTGACACTAGTGTAGTTTATGGTCATGAGATAAAGCTTAACATTGGTGTGCAACTAAATCCTACAGAACTCATAATTGGGGGAAGGGCTAAGTAAAGGACCTTTGACTGAGACATGAGAACAGAGGTAGACAGGCTCTAACTTGGTAGTAGCATTTTTACTTGGAAATTCCATTGCGACAAATCCCTGTTGCATGCCAGGTTTTGCTCTTAAATCTATTTTTATTAACACAGAAAATTAAACTATCCCAAGGCCCTGGAGTTATCTTCCCAGAGCTCCTTATATACATACACCATTATCAGATTTACTGGAAGAAAAATAGCATGTGCATGTCTGGAACACTGTCTTGCCTAGCTTCATCCTGCGGTGGTTAATTACAGTTGCATTTCAGTCCCTTGGATCAGAGCATTTATAACAGAAATACTGCTCAGTGTGCCACTTCTCTCAACTCTGCATATACAGGCTGGGCTTGCTGCAGCAGGTTTTGCTTGCATATTAGAAGGCTTTGCAAGAGCTGAAGCTGTTGAGGATATTTTCAGCCTTATAAGTCCACAGAGATCTTGAGTCAGAGTTCACAAGGCAATTGGTATATACAGCAACACGCAGGAGAAAAGCTCTGTGGTGCAAAGGTGGTTGCTTCAGCAGAGGCTGCATGAGCAGCAACTATTTGCATCTAACCCAAGTTCTCTTGACTGTTCAAAGAGCCAAAAAGCCCTCATTGTATCAAGCATGTCTCTATTGGTCTTACAATCAGTAGCAATATCCAGTTGGCGGCCAGTCACTAGTGGTATCCCCCCAGAGATCAGTGCTGGGCCTAGTCCTGTTTAATATCTTCACTGATGATCAGGATGAGGGGATTGAGTCCAGCATCAGTAAGTTTGCAGACCACACCAAGTTGGGAGCATGTGTCAATCTGTTAGAGGGCAGAAGAGCTCTGCAGAGGGACCTGGACAGGCTAGACAGATGGGTGCAATCCAATGCCATAAGTTTTAACAAGGCCAAGTGCAGGGTTCTGCACATTGGTCACAACAACCCCAAGCAGCACTACAGGCTGGGGACAGAGTGGCTGGAGAGCAGCCAGCCAGAGAGGGGCCTGGGGGTACTGGTGACTGAACATAAGCCAGCAGTGTGCCCAAGTGGCCAAGAGAACCAATGGCATTCTGGCCTGTATCAGGAACAGTGTGGCCAGCAGCACCAGGGAAGTCCTTCTGCCCCTGTGCTCAACACTGGTTAGGCCATACCTTGAGTACTGTGCTCAGCTTGAGTGTGTTCAGAGAAGGGCACCAAGCAGCTGACGGAGCTGGGGGTGTTCAGCCTGGAGAAGAGAAGGCTCAGTGGAGATCTCACTGCTGTCTGCAACTACCTGAAGGGAGGTTGTAGTCAGGTGGAGGTTAGTCTCTTCTGCCAGGCACCCAGTGACAGAACAAGAGGACACTGCCTCAAACTGTGCCAGGGCAGGTTTAGGATGGGCATTAGGAAGAAATTCTTCATGGAAAGACTGATTGCCCATTGGAACGGGCTGCCCAGGGAGGTGGTGGAGTCACCACCCCTGGAGGCATTTAAAAGGAGACTGGATGAGGCACTTAGTGATAGGTTGGACTCGATAATCCTAGAGGTCTTCTCCAACCTGGCTAATTCTGTGACTGTTGAGAAGTAAAAATAGCCTTATAGCTAATGTATGAAGCTTGGGTTTTATTTCTGATTGTACAGAGTGAGACTTTGGAGATCAGTTTTATTTCTGTGATCATTTTAATTTCCTCCGTTGTCAAACACAGGAAATAACTTGCTGCTACAAATGTCTTGATCTTATCCATGCTGCTGTCCAGAGCACTAAAAAAAGCAGAAAACTACAGCAAAACAGACAGGAAAGTCATCACCTCCTAACCATGACAAAGGAGCAAGTTACAGTCCCCCCAGCTGTTAAGCTTGTAGATTGCCCCTATATTGCTTTGACATTAGCTTTTTTCTTGTCCTGGAGTGCATCTTGTTTCACAGTGTGCAGGTTCTGTGGTTTTGGCACAGGGAACGTGAGATGGGAATCTATACTGAAACTACCTGGTAAGGCCAGATCACTGTAGAGGGGTCCTAAGTGAGGATGGAAGAAAGTGCTGGGGGCTGTGGGAGTTGGGAACATGAGAGCTGTGTGAAGACCTGAAGAAGGAAAGCATCAGTAGTACTGAATCAGTTCTGCCCATGGATTTCAGTGGCAGAAGGACAAAGGCAAGGACTGAAAAGTGTGAGTGACAGTTATCTGAATATATATATAGATATAGATATATACACACACACCTCTCTTTCTTGCTGGAACTTTGGCAAACAGGCAGCTTCAGATATGCCTTTCAGCTTTTTCCTGCTAAACCAGGAGGAAGGTAGGGTTTTCAAACTCTACGAGGTACTGATACCTCAATGGTATCACTGAAGGTTGCACATGTCAATATAATTTTCCCTCTGACATTTTGCAGTGCTGACAGCATTCACAAATTCTTTTTAGTTGAAAAATAATATATGTAAGAATTATTTCTTTAAAAGAAAATTTGGGGTTTTCCTCAGCTTAGGAGAAAACACTGCTGGGATTAATAAGAACAAAAAGGTCCTAATTTTGGTTTTGTATTTGATCAGTTTACTTTCTTTGCATTTACTTGTGTGTCTTTAGCACTCTTTACTTGGCGTGTTCAAACCAGTGTGGGTCAAAATCCTCCAATTGATTAGCAGCCATCACTGTGTACACACACAAATAACACTGGGGCTCCAAGGAGGCATAAGTATGTGTGCCTACCTTGCACAGCAGGAATAACAGGCTTGAGCCTTTTTCTCTCATTATTTTCAAGGCTCTGCTTTCATGGTAGCTTTCATGGTTTAACAAAACATTAGATCTTCTTAGCTGGCAGAACAAGCAGACAACAGATTTCCAAACTGGCTGGAAGAAGTGAAGTAACTTTTTCAGAAAGCCATAATTATCTAGGTGGCAAGGTGTGCATGGAGATCCTACCTATTTCTCTCAAGATCCCTCTGCCTTGAAGTTAGGCTCTTAAAGGCATTCCTGAATCAGCCTTTAAATGCAGATTAGACTTGCTGTTTTAGCTAATCAAGCTTTCAAGTGCTGAATTTCCTACGAGTCTGGTGGCATTAGCTCTTCAGTCACTGGTAATGCAAGGGCTAGGAGTGATGTCTGCCTATGGCCTGCTTTTGACTTGGCTCCCCGGCTCTCTTAGGCAATTAGCTTCATTTGAATATGGGTGTAAGCTGCAGCACAAGAGTTTCCACCTTAACTCAAGGGGAACTTCTTTACTGTAAGGGTCACAGAGCACTGGAACAGGCTCCCCAGAGAGATTGTGGAGTCTCCTTCCCTGGAGACTTTCAAGGCGTGTCTGGATGTGTTCCTCTGTGATCTGTCCTAGATTGTGTGGTCCTGCTCTGGCTGGGGGGTTGGACTCTATGATCTCCTTGGGTCCCTCTGAACCCCTAGCATTGTGTGATCCCGTGAATCTTTGAGACCTCTTTAATAATGTTTTTGGTTTGGGTTTTGTTTGTTGGATGTTTTTTCAAGTCCTAGTGGGACTCTCTAGTTCCTGTAAGCAAAACCATTAGCAAATGTATGGTGTCTGAAATGCAGTATTTTTCTGGTGGACTAGCCATACTGCCCAGCTTTCCCCTGTTGTTAGTACTGAATTCTTCAAAAGGCACAGTTTTGAACAAAGTGCAAAGGGCTGAAGATGAAGGTAAAGCAGCTACTAACTAACCAAAGAGAAAATACTTTGTTTGGCTTGTTGTGGATTATTTGCTTTGAGTGATAATTAGTGTATTGGTTTTCTATTTCATATCCTCTCTAAGACAAAGGGTTTCAGAATGACAAAAATAAACACTTTTCCAAGGTTTATGTTACTGAAATCATAACATGCTGAAGGAAGAAAGGCTTTTCCTTCTCAAGAATTTGAGCTGACAATTATCAATGCACCCAGATGTATTGCAGCAGTGACATGTCAGACACAGTGCCTAACAAATCATTATTCATATATTTCATTATCATCATACAACTTTATTAAACACAGTATGGTAGTTGCATGACAGATCAGGTCATCATCACGCTGACATAATTATTACTTAGAATGAAAATCATCTCAATATACCACAAGCTTAGACTTTTTTCCTCTGTTTGCTATTTTTCTTTCTGACAGGCAAAGATATTTTCACAGTCTCTTCCTTTAACCTAGATAGCTGCTCAGTGCTTGCAAAATCCTCTGAGAATTAAGAACGGATTTTCTTGCTGGAAGGATTTGACATTTCTATTTACCTGGAGAGTTTACAAGGACTGGATAACTAGATGAAAATAGAGCTTTACTCAACAGAAACAAAAGATCCTGTAAATGACCGAAGAGCTTGGTCAGCTTTCTTCACAGGAAAAGTCCCTCTAGCCCAGCCCACTCCCACGCAAACAGAAGCCATCTCTAGAGTGACAAAGGGAGAGAGAGATTTCAGTAAGACTACATTTACCCCATTAGCTGCTAGTCTGTGGGCTTGTGAGGTATTTGGAGAGTCAGTGTCCTAGTATGGAGGATGAAGCTGTGTAGAAATAATGTGTTACACAGTGCTTCACTGGGGATCTCTTGATTCTTATGGGACACTCTGACAGCCTTGAAAAGCTTGCATCATTCATGGTTCCCTTGTCCTTTAGCCACTAGACTGATTATCAACTTAAAACAAGGAGTGAAAAGACTGAAAATAGCCCTCCAGGAATGTGCAGAGCATGAAGGAATAGTGCAATCTTCGTTTGACACTCACATCTTTGGGGAACCTTTGTGAAGCAGCAGGACAAATGAAGAGCTTTTCCTCTAGCCACCTTCTAGGTTAGAGGTAATTCCTCCATCCTACCCACTTTCCCACTGTTCTTTAGGATAAATCCCTAAACTGAAATCCAAAAGAACAGGATACCTGACCTTTGGGGTATTCAGCCTCCTAAGTAAACTCCTCATGGAAGGAGAATTGCTTTTCTTAGTGTGGCAAGACAATTGTACTTTGATTAATGGATGGAATTACTCATGTCTTTGGTTAGTCACATGTTTTCATGATCAGGCCCTATTATTTTTTTTACATTGTTTCCCCCCACACCATATTTGATGTGACAAGCTCTTTTCCAGAGAGGAGTACATCAGGAAACATTCCCAACATTAGGAAACATAGAACAGAAAATGATGTTTAAGAAGTCACAGCAGGGGCACTTTACTCACTCTGGGATTACTGTGTTTTATATCTGTAGGCTTTATCATTTATTGAGCACTTGGTTTTGCTTCTAAAAATCATTTTAAATACCTCTGTTTCAAAATGCTGTCTGGGCATGGTTTTCAGCACTAGTCAGAAAATATTTAAGAGAGTCTGCTGCACTTCTATGGAGTAGGAGGAAATGATGTTTACCACCCTCTTTTAAGCTGATCTGCAAAATGCTGTGCTTTGAAACATCTCCCAGGAACAGATTCTGAGTGAGGCTGGTATTTTTTTTCAAGCTTGTTTTTCTCTTTTTCTGCAAATGTTGCCCTTGTTTTCTGTAATATTTCTAGCTTTTGGGGGGTATGCTTATTAATCATTAAAATAATCAAAAGCCACATTCACTGCAAGTATCTAGAGGCACTTTGGGTTTGATTTTTATTCAAGGAATATTTTATTTAAGACTGTCATTTGAGAATAATGCAATTAGACTATTTAGAGTAACTTTTGGAAGAAATACCATTAATAAAGTGAGGAAGAGATGCATTATCCCAATCACAATATTCTGATGTGAGTATCAACCTATTAAATACTGTCACTTTTTTCATCTTGTATCAAGTACAAGTCAACTGGTTGAGAAGAAATTTAGGAGGAAAGAGGAAGTTCTTCTCTGATCTTTGCATAACTCCAAAAAAGCATTCTGCAGCTATAGTTTGTCAAAATCAAGAGCACTGACTATCCTCCCTCTTTTGCTTGGGGAAGGGCTCTCCCCTTCCACTGTCCTTCCCTGCTTAGGTGCAAGGGAGGAGATGAAGCTAAGGAGCAGAGTGTGGGAGAGATCCCATGAGCTCCTACGCAAGCCTGATTCTTTTCATCTCTCTGTCTGGTGGCGGGGAGGAACAGCAAAGAGAATCTTTCTCTGGTCATAGATTCCACTTCTCACACTGAGGAACTCTGCAGATGGTGTCCTCTCACCTTACCTTACTAGAGTGAGCTGAATATTTGGATCTAGTCTATGGGCTAGTAGCTCAGTGCCCAGGAGAGGGACTAGATGTGCCTTCTATGAAACCTGTCAGCCTTACCATGGCTGTCATGCCTCTCAGAGACATCGTTTATGTAGTTCTGCAGACAAAGAAAGGTTTCTCTCTGTTACCCCCTGCTCAAAAGCACTTGAGTGCCTCACAAGCTTCTTTTCCCTGTTTGATATGAGGCTTTCCAGACAGGAGGTGGCCAGCACCTTGCAGCAAATTGTCTAGGTTCTTGAATACTGAGTGATGTTACAAGACTCATTAAAACCTACCCTTCAGGAAAAATATGTAGTTAATATCCACCTGTGTTCTCTACATATATATTTATTGCATACTGTCCCATGCATTTCCCCTTTGGTTCAGGCTGTGAACTCCAGAGCAGAGACTGCCTCTTGTACATATACACAATGCTACATACCATGTAGGATTATAAAAACAGGGCTTGGATATTGCACCTTTCAAAATGTCCTGAGGACATCTTTTTATTGTTAATATGCTGCAGTGCACTGACATCCTCACTGGACAAAACTGACTCTGGGATTAGGAGCAACATAGCTACACTAAGTTAGCACCAAGCCCTGTTGAGAATCTGTGTCCATGAGCTCTGGCAACATAGCTACATTGCTTTGAGGTCTAAAGTGATCATCCTGAGGAGCTCCATGTTGGATGAACATGAGAGCTTGTCGTAATCACTGTAATCCACACTGAGTTGAGGTTGGACCTAAAATGGCTTTGGTTTGTGGTCTGGATAAAAAAGAGCCAGACTTATGTCTAAAATTAGTCATGGAACCCTGAAAAGCTTTGTTGTGTTACTTCTCACTGTTTCATATGGTGATGGTTTCAACCGTTTGCCTGTTGCAGTCTACCCTTAGCAAGTTGGTAGCTGGGGAGTCTCACAGCCTGGGAGAATCATCAATGATATGAAGGCACACAGTTCTTTGCCATCATACTGAAAGAGGAGGTGGGCCAGCAGTGGAGCGGTCAGTTGCCTAAAAGACTTAAAATATATCCAACAGCATAAGCAACTGTCACCAGGTGCTACATGACTGCAAGAGATGCTGTGGTTTGCAAGAGAAAGTGGCTGATGTTAGAGGGTCCCTGTGAATTTTTCGGTAAAGCCACTGTGTGTCCCTTCATCACTGCTCTTTTGTATGATACTAGATGTGACACAGCTGTTGCTTGCAGGGCTTTTCTTTCATTAGTTAGAAAATCCTAAGCTGTCAGTCAGTGAGAGATACTCTTCCATAAACTATCTGGTCTTCTATAAATATTGCTGACTCCATGCAGGGCATTATTATCTAATCTCCTAGGGAACATCTCTAATCACAGTCTGCACGCCCATGTCAATCTAGGACACTGCCAACCCTTTGAAATAGCAGTGGAGAAATCATAAAATGTTCTAACACCAGGAGCTGGCAGGCAAGTGCCAGACAGGATCACAAACTCTGCAAAATGAACAGTTTGCATACGAATATGCTTCTCTCTTCTCCCCCACCAAATGTGCTGGATGACTATTTTATGATGATTTCAAATTACCACACTAACCTTCTTTCTTGCCTCTTCTTTTTTTTCCTTCTAAACAAATTTTCCTTTAATCAAGGCTGCCTATGTGAAAATAACACAATTATCTGCAGCGGATTATCTTCTGTTCTATGATCAAAGTGGGCCTTTTTTTAATATTATAAATTCATAAACAGTTTTCCAGTTGAAACAGGCTCTAGTGTGATGTTAGAATGGGTGTTGTTCTAATGCTGTGGAACAATCGTAAGACCTAATTACCTCTTCATACAAGCAAGTGGTGAAGGAGAACAGAGGTGAGGAAGAACAACTGGATGGTTCCATTCACATTCAGCTTAATCTAACTCACCATTCAGGAAATAGAACAATATTGCCAGGGAAACTGTTTTCTTCTTTTCTGGGTTGGCCTTCACACAAATGTCTTTCTTGAAAAAAGCACAAGTGTCTACCTGCAGTGTGGGTTTGTAATAAGGCCATGTACCTTCTGCTGCTGAAGTTTCTTTTATGTGGATTTGGGGCAGCTAAGTTGGTTCACTTAAAAAGAAAACAAACCAAAAAAAAAAAAAAAAAAGAACAGTGATCCCTGGTAGACCACAGACATGGAGTAAGGCTCTTCCTCTATACCATGTATGTCATTTATGGACACCATCTTGCACTGCCTAGCTGAATATAAAAGTACTTCATATGCAGGAGAAATAAATATAGGGCACTGGCAACATTCCAGGTAAACAGCCTTCTGCAAACAAAAAGATAAAATATATGGCTGATGGTGGTTGTCTTTGCTATTACATACAATTTGTGGAAGCAACCTTGAAGTGCAACAGAGTATGAGATATGAAATATTTTATTGCAGAAGTGGTTAGAACTTCAGGTGTCTTTCCAGGTTTTTATTCTAGCTGTTAGGCAGAAGTTCATATTCTGTATCACATACCAGCCTGGACACTACTTAAGCAGTACAGGTACCAATGCAATTACCATATCTTAGAGGGTCTTAATACCAAGTAATCAGGGTATCATAGCTGTAAAGATATAGGCTTAAAAACTGAAAATCTGGGGCTCACACATTTTATTTTTTAGTGTTGGGAGTTCTGTAACATGTAGTCATTAGGCAAAGGGCAGGGCTGCTATCTTTGAGAGCAGGGAAAAGTAGAGTAGTTGCAACTGCTAGCAAGCACTTTGCTTCAGCTTCACCAGAAGGAAGCAACTTGCTGAAATAAACAGTCATAAGTCTCAAATGCCATCCAGGCATGGTCTTGGGCAACATGCTCTAGGAGGCACTGTTTGAGCTGAAGGGTTGGATCAGATGACTTCCAGAGATCCCTTCCACCTTTAGCTATCCTTTGATGATGGGTTTCCTCTGTGGCTGAAAGCTGCTGAAGCAAGCCACATGTCTCCAATCTGTAATTTCAATTTTAGACGTCTAACCTCCATTACATTGTTTAGGGAATAGAAGTGTAACACTTAGTCCTGTGTGTGACAATTAGTCAGAAGAGTATTCAAACCACTCAGTGTTAAGAACCTGCTGCAGAAGAGACAAGTACCTTGTAGGTCAGTTTGGAGAAGCTGAATTTGCAACAAGCAAACTCTGGCAGAATATTTTGTTTTCCTATTCTGGGTGGGGGTTGCTTTTTTCCCCCTGTTTGGGGTGCATGGGGCGTGTTTTAAATAGGGAAGCTTTTCAAGAGAGATTTGACAAGAGCTTTGCATTGCTCAAAATCAACACCTCCTCCTGCTGTTTATCAGAGAGCTACCTGGAGAAAAATTCCTAACATATCCATATAAAGTTTACACTTGTCTTCACTGCCATTAAAACCAATACCCAATATCCTTTGTTTAGTAATTATGCTTAATATGCAATCATGACAACAGAAGGATGACTCCTTCCCTGGGTCAAAATAACAGCACAGAAGCAAAACTATAATTATAGATTTATTAGAGAACTTATCTAAAATACAATATTATTTTACTCTTACTCTTTAAATTAGAGCATATATTATTTCAATGAAAAGATATTTTGTATTATTTCTATGGTAATAACAACTTTTGAAGATAACACTTAACTGAGAACATTTTTAATTAAAAAAATCCAACACTATCATTAAGACAATCGAAGTTGTTGACAGCATGGGTAAAAATGTAAAACGGTCTCAAAAAATATTTACATGTCAGTTTCTTAAAATCTAAAAAGTCTAGTTCTCAATATTCATTTTGCTTTACTTTCTCAAAATACTTTTTGTCCTATATCATATCTAGATTCTGTATTCCTGTGCTTTTCACAAAGCTTCAAGTTACTGTTAGTTATGTGTACTATCACACCAGTAGATGAGGTTTCTTAAAATGGCTTATTTCACTATCACCTTATCCTCCCCCCCCAAGTAGCCAACACAGTTACACCAAAGTGTCAGTTGCAGTAATAGTCACCAAAATACACACAGCCACCGCCCCACAACCCCCCTATATGCATCTCCCAACCCCACACCTTAAGAAGCCTTTCCCATTTGGCCAAGAGCCATTCACATTTCATTAGCTGGCATTTTAGATGCAGAGCAAAAGAAAGAATAGATCTGGGAGACAAGATGTTGCCAGGGCACACGTCGCAAAGGTTTGATTTGTGCTTAGCAAAGGGGCTTCTCACAAACACAGCAACTTCTAACACACTCAACGCTGAGGTTACTGGAAGGAAGCTCTGACTTCTCTGCTCTTCAAAGGCTGACATGGGCGCCAGTTGTCCACCATATGGCACATGGGCTCATTCTCAGCATTGAAGCAAAGGCCACGGAGTTTGCACATCTGTGGAGAAAGGCACAAATGCATACTTGTGTCAGCAGGACTATTTGAGTTGTACACCTTAGGCCTGAGTCAGAAGGTCCAACTCTCAATTTTGCCAGTGTTCGTGGTCTAGACATGGCATCATCACCCATTCGTGTCTTGCATTTCATCCACACCACTTCCTGCCCCTGACACAAAATATCCTAACAAGAGCTAAGAGAGCACATAATAAAAGGATGCAGGCACACATTTAATGAACTCAGTGCACTTCACGCAAGACCTGAACTGAAATCCTTTCAGAATCCTTCGCAAGTTGTACTGTTTGGCCTCTTTTGAAAGTTGGATTTTTCTTAAGTAGACAAATTCATTCAAGGTCTCTTGGTTTTCAAATACTATGAGAGAGAAAACTGTTCCACATCAGTAGGAGCACTGTAAAGCTTTAGTGCTTGTTCCTAAAGTAAAACTGGTGTTTGCACAATCAGCAATAAAAGCACCTTGATGTCGAACTGGGCATCTCCAAAACCAGTAGAAAGATTGTGCAAAAATTCAAAATGGGATCTCACAAAGACAGATAGAACTGCTGACAAATCTGTAGGTGAGATTCAGGATTTCACACACACAAGGCTGCAGGCCAAGCTTTCTCTCATTCAAGGGGAAGGCCTCCAGTAGTGACCAGCCCAGGAGAGGACTTTACTTTCAGAATCAACTAGAACAAAAAGTTCAGAAGTCACCTACTGCCAGGAACTGCCATGTCACTAAAGTAAATGATAATGTGCTTGTCACCCCCTGCTGTAATACCCAGCTTTTTGCTGTCTGGGAAATCAACTTCAATCCAGTGTCACCTTTATGGTTTCTTGTTTTGTTCAGGTTTAGAATAAAAAGGCAAGCTGCCACACACACAGTTTTGATCTCAAATCCATCTTTCAGATGTCAGTGGTAATAAGGGGTGTGAAGTCTGCAGGAAAGGCAAGTGGAGTCTTTTACCACTAGTAGGTGGTTAAAGTAAGGTGCAGTAGGAAAAACTATTTCGGTCAGTGTGTTCCTGTCCTTTAATAAAACTGTATTTACAAACTCTAGGCTATCAATAGCAATACCAGCAGTTTAGAACAAGTAAACGGTGTCAGCTTTAATACTCCCAGGTAGTTTATTAATGGTAATCATTGCTATAATTATTGTTTCGAATAGTTTATCCTTAACATAATGAAAGACAGAATAAATGGCAAGTCCCACAACAGCTCAGTTGCACATTTTTCACACCATCTGAATAAACCCCTTAGAATTATGTGGATATTGTTAGCATGTCTGCCATTGATAAAAGGGATTTAATAGTTTGAAGGGTAACCCAAAAAGCCCTTCAGGGTCTAGAGTCTATTTATATCTCCCAAGCACACAGATGGTGAACACCAGGATGGAATCTTGCCTCTGTGTAATTTCATTAATGGATAGTGCAGAAAGCTAGAGCCAGGAGTGATTCAATCTGCATGAGCTTCTTCCTCCTAGGAAGACACTATCCTCCACGAGCTGCTAAACAGAAAAAAAGTTTGTTTTCAACAAGACTTCTGGAGCAGCAAGTTTTGCCTCTTCCAAACAGGGCAGCTTCATTAGGATAGTCACAATTCTGCATGGGATTTCCCAGTCTGTTCTGAGCTAAACAGAACTTTTAAAAACAAGCTCATGAGCTTTGTGTTCTGGCATTGTAGAGAGGTCCACACTGATTACAGATCTACAGTGTGACTCTGGGGATGCAGAACACATGCACTTCACATGCTTGGTTGATCCAGTATCTTCAGGGCAAGTATACCCAGACAGGTGATGTGTGCACACAGCAAACCTGCTAATGCTCACAATACATGCCTGACTAACTCTGCATGTGCAAATAGTCCTTTCAAGCATGCTACTATCTTCCCAGGTCTTTACTTCACAGCAGCTCTAATCATATATCTGGAAAGCCTGATTAAATTTTTCCCTGGACTGTGTTCAAATGAGAGCAGCCTTACATTTTACAGCAGACTACTTCCACATACAGAAGAGGCTAACCACTTCAGAGAGATGCTCTTGACACGTGATCTAGCTAGTACCCTGAATAGCTCTGCAGTAACACAAACTGCCACTTTAAAGATTACCTGGAGGGCTGAACTGAAGCATTCGGTTTGACTGCAGCACACATCTACTGGCACCGTTCACTGCAGACTTACCTGCTCAGGGCTCACAGTGATGGGCTCCTTCAAAACATGCCAGACCACGCATTCGAGCAGTGGGGGAGTGGTCAGTGAACCAGGGTATGTCCAGTAGTCTCTGCATGCAGGAAGCAGTCCAGTGGGGTCAAAGTTTGTGAAAGAAGCTTGCTTTCCCTACAGTAAAGGAAGATGAGCTAACATCAGGGGAGAGACCACATACACACAAAGAGAGATTGCAGTAGTAAAACCTCCTAGGAAAAGATCTGTGTTTGCAGAAAGGTAAAAATAGCTTGGCATGAAGTGTTGAGTGTCCCCTACAGTAGATCTGGGATTAAAGACTTTCAGAGATAGTTTTCATTGTAAAACTTTTAAAATACTTGTTTCTCATTTCAAATGTTTAATTTATGTTTCACAATCCTAGAGATATGATTTGACCTTGCTTGAAGGAACAATAAGATTTCAGATGCCATGTACACTGATGGCACTGGAAATGCAGAACCTGGGAAACCTGCTGGACAGTCCCTTGTAGTAAATGGCAGCAACCATTTACCTCAGAGGGAGTCCAGTGACACAGATGACAATGTAGTCTCATTCTTCACCTTTCATGTCCACATTTCTCACTGGCACAGGCCTTTACCTGTTATCAAAGTAGTGATAGTCTTCTACTACTAGTTTGGAACATACATTTATGTAAGCTTTCCCTAAAACTTCCCATACCACTTTTGCAACAGTGCTGAGGTAACTCTGACTGCTTGTAGTATTCTGGAAGAGTGTTAAGAGGCCATCAGCAGAGTTCACTGCTATCATAGTCATACTATACAATGACAGTGTCAAGATTGAGAAGATGAATCCTACCCTACAGGTTTATAATGCAGTTAAGACAGAGAAATGTAGTCACACGTGCAAAACGATCAGTGCCTGTCGTTCCTTGCCCTCTGCCACAACTTCGTTAGGACCTCTACTGCATTTAGGATTGCAAGACCACTGCTGGTGACAGAAAGGTTTCTTGTACATGCAGCAGACTGGGTTGAAGTATAATACAAAATCTACTTTCTGAAGAAGACAACACAAGACAGAGGTGATTGGTGTCAGTCACCAGAGACAGCAACTATTACCTTGGTTTGAATGGAGCTGAGAGCATCCACAACTTTCTGTATTTCAGGCTTAGCATTTCCTACCTGTAACACAAACCATATGAAAATAACAGAACCATGCACTCTCACAATACTTTTAGCTTTCTGTTGTTGTTCTCAAGGAAACATTTTCCCAGCACAACTTCATTACATAACAGGACTATTACAGCAGAAGTGACTGGAATGGTCTCTGTAAAATCATGCCAGTAGGCAGCCAGCAAATAATGGGTCAGCCAAGGACACTAGGCAGAAGAAAATTATTTTCTTTTACAATGCACAGATTTTTTTTTTTTTTTTTACTTGAGCTGTTCTTTCTTCATAGAGGTCATCCAAGACTTCAATGAAAAAACAAAGAACAGCTCAAGTCAGGACACAGTGTACAGTGCTGGGGCACAGTCACCTTCTCCAACTAGCTGTGAAGACAATTCAATGAAGACAAAATGCTCTGGACATTGAATACTGACAGAAAAAAAAAAAAAGAGGTGCTCGTCAGGCTGATCTTACTGCAAATTCTTACACAGGTGGGTTGGCCAGTTATGCACATCACCTTTCACCAGAGCAGTTCTGGCAGCATCACTGTATCATATGTAGAAAAGCCAAGAATTTGGAGCGTCGCCTAGTTTGCTATGGTGTTAGACAGTACAGCATAATGCTGCCTTATTCTATGTTCTAGAGTCTTAGGTCCCCCTGCAGCACAATGAACATACTGGACTCAGTGAAAAAAATACAACAGAAAAGATTTAACTAACCTTCATGAAGATGCCCACCACAGCCAAACCATCAGGATGCTTCACAGCTTCAGCAAATTTACCATACTTTACATTCCAGTGAACAATATGGAGCTAGAAGCAAGAAAATGAGAAGCACTATGAAGAGGATATTCCATCCACAATACCTTATAATGAGGATGCAGGGAAGTAATTTATCAGCTTTTAAAAGCAGATGGTGTTTTACCGCTGAGATTTAAAAACCTTTGCAGACAATTAAGAACTTGTGGCACCATTCGTCTACTCTCAAGTTTCATTTATGTAACGAGATTTCTGTCATGTATTTTATTTTGTTTCCTCACTCTTACTCTCAGAGGGGTTTTAAAAGGCAAACTCTCTATCATTCTGCTTTTTAGACTGGTGAAACTCTTGTTATCTTCATCACGAGTGTTTCCTTCAAGCAGCCTGCAGGATTTTGATGTAGTATATTAATACTATATATCCTGGAGTTCTTATCCACACTGAAGCATGAGGATTATCAGCATCAGAAGCAGCATAGAAGGCACATTAACTACAGATCTGACCTGCAATCTAGACAATTTTAAAAGAACAGTCCTGCCAGGTCACATCAGCCAGCATGTTGCTTTCTTTCTCTAGTTATTTCTAATTGAGTTCATCTGGGTGGTTCCCCACACGTGCGACTCAAGTTGACCAAGTAATTATGTCACTGTTATCAGATGCAAAGCAATGTCAAGTTTCTTAGATAAGACAAAATCTACTTCTCTCGAAAAAAAATGGAAAGCCAATGAATTTGTGGGACCATTTTATTTATCAGTCAAGGCAAATCACAGCTATGTTCAGTCGGTGTGTAAATGTGTATTTTTAAAAAGTCTGTCACAGCATCAAGAGGCAGATTACTAGACATGGAACAAGGAAATGTGGAATGCAAGGCATTAAAGTCACTTCATGTCTGTAGTGAGACTGAAGTAGTCTTAAATAGTCCAAGGGATACATGGAGTCTTAAATATACCGCAAAGAGTGTCTGCTCTCACTTTGCTACCTGCCCTCTTTACAGCTCCTTTGCTATTGAAAGGGTTTGCCCCAGGATGATTCTGTTCTTTTATATAAACATTTTTTTGTGTTAAAAATTGAAAAGAAGGAAAAGGAGATGCATGAGTAGAGGTGCTGCATTCTACTTCATAATTTTCAGGAAGGCAGGGAAAAATTAGGGATAATTAACATGAGGTCTTCTGCTTCTGTAGTCTATTTGACATCAAGTAGATATTAAAAGAATTACAAGAGTCCTTCAATGCTAATCACTGCTCTTGCAAGGTGCAGCAGCACTGTACCAAAGTCTTCAATGATTACTTCACCACCTCTTGTCCTGTGAAGATCTCTACAAAAGCTGCTACTGTGTTGGGTCATTAAAATAAAATGTCATAACCAACTCATACACAAAAGACTGGGGAAGGTAAAGCAAGTCTTACCTCTGCATCGTATTTCACACCATCCACTGTGTGCTCAGATCCTTGGCCCTCACAAGATCCCCAGTGAATGTGAAATTGGACCAGCCTGTAGACTCCATCCATTGCCCCTCCTTGCAGCACTGCAAAGCAAAGAGCCTCTATTAGCATCTCGACGTTGAGTATTGACTCTCACTTTGAACTGGAAGGCCCATCTCAGGTCTCTCAAGTGAATTACAGTTCATCAATCTGCATGCTACCATGCTACTCCAGGCTATCTTCAATGGTATATTGCTGCAATACACCAAAATCAGTAACACATGTATAAAAACCTAAGTGACTTCAGTGTCTCATTAGCAGTTTAACAGGCATGCCAACATTAGAGGTGACAAGGGAAGAGCTAAGGATGCAACTTTTCTGTCACCAAATAAAAAGACCAATAAAAAGAACAGCCTTTGTAAGAGGCTCATAGAGAACTTTTTTAAGGAAGTACAATTGAAGACAAAATCATCTTTCACTTACAAATGTACTTCTGTCCCTTCATTTTAGACACTTTATCCATTTAGGCCTTAATCCTGCAAATCCTGTGGCAGATTGGATTGAGTAAAATGCTTTAGGTTCCAAATTAAACCTAAACACCTGTTAGCTGTGGATTGCACCAAAGTGAAGTGCTAGGTACAGCGCAAGGCACTGCAGAGACATGTGAATTCAAGTCTCTTGTCCCTCCCAACCCTTAGTCCTCAAGAACAAGTTTTAAAAACAGGGGTGGAAATGGCAGTACCTGCAAAAGCAGATTTTTCTTTTAAACTGCAGATTGGAAATGAGGCATTTGCTCCTGCTCTCCACCAGCTGCTATGGGACTGCTCTAAGTGGAGTACTCAGCCACACTTTCAATTATACAGCAGCAAGTTCCCCTGAGCTCCCTCATTCTGCCTGTTAGTTTTAACCTTGTACTTAAACTGTGACCAATCACCATCATGATATGCAGGATGAAGCCCCATTGCTGCAAAATGTTCAAGACACAGACAGTGTTTCCTCTAGTGCAGCAGAAAGCACAGAACAATAACAAATAGTTCTATTAAATAGAGCTATTTATCCCAATTATTAGAGCAAGGTTTCATCACACTGCTTTGTGTGTTGGGTTTTTTTCCTGCTGTCTCAAATTCATAATTAAACCTTTAAGGTGTTAATATTTTAAAATGTAATTTGAAGTGTTACATGCCTTAGAGATCAATTTCTCTATATATACATATATGTAGTAAAGTGACAGAAGAGTGTGGACATCAGGTATTACATATGTGTGCCCTGTGCATATGCTACAAACAGAATGGCTCTATCCAGTAAAGATGCCTTCCTCTCAGTCTGCAGTTAGACACCATCACAGTACGTGCATGTGTGGCAAAATACATCAAGTGCAGATAGGAAACGGTCACTGTCTGTTCAGGTTTGAATAATCTTGATCATAGGCAAGCATGGACAACAACAGTTGTGGGCACTTTGCAATCAGGTGTGAAAGATTTGACTAAAAAAACAGGATTACATGATAATGAAAGACATATGAACCACACAATTTCCCCTGTGTGCCTTACACATGTAAAATTTGGGTTCAGTGGACAAATTTAGCATTTGTCTGGGACTCCTTTGGTAAATGTATTTAGAAGTCTCACCACATGTATTTCTATTTGAAAAATGTGGATTTATGTTCCACTGTAGTCTTTGTCATTTCAATACTGTAGCCAACGCTGAACAGCCAACAGACCAAGACTTGCTCTACCTATTGCCAAGCTCTGGAATACAAAGAATGGCTACTTAAATAACTGAACAGGAACACATCTTCTTCTACTGTTATGTTTCTCCATGTGCTAGCTGCCAAGAAGCATGCCTGTTTTCAAGCACAAGACTACAAGTCAGAATACTTTTTCCAGACTGGTGACTGTAAACGTGCATTAGTTCCTCTGGAAAATGAAGCAATCAGTTGCTGTGCCTTCACAGAAGCAAAATCACTTAATCCACACAATATTATGTTTCATTTAAATAAGATGCCACGCAGTTGCCATGTTTCAGTTCCTTTGCCTGATGGTCTTGCCGCTTGTTGCGGGTACAAATGGACTGAAGTTCCACCATTCCTGCACCTCAAAAAGCACTAGCACAGCACAGGTTAATCTGCCATTATTAACCAACGGAAAGCATGCTGAATAGCAGAACCATGCAATCCTCTTAAACCCGCTTGAGGTGGTATTGCTCTATGTGAAGTTTGCTATAGTCTCATGAAACTCGAAGGATGCAGAAAAACCTCTTTGGAGTCTTTGCTTACTTTTCTCATTCTGTGGTTCTCAAATCCAGCACTAGCTTATTTTGACTCACAGCACAGCATTCAAAGAAAGTAATAATTAGATTAGTGTAAACGAATACAAATTCAGCAGGCTTAATTACAGAACAGCTCTTCTTTTAGCCTACATGAAGCCATGATTTTTGTTTAATATTTCTCACCCTTTCCAAAGATGTACAATTTAAACTTAAATGGCAAAGTGAAAGTGTTAGAGCTTCATTTTTTTTTTCCAGAACAAGATTTTTATATCAGAAATAAATGCTTCCAGCTTTTGCATCACCAAAATCATCAAGAATCAGAGCAACATACACTGGGAACTTCCCTGTCCTTGTCCTGTGTGATGCAAAAAATCAATTCAGGTCACACTGACAACAGAAGTCCAACCTTCCCATCCACACTTCTTTTTTTGAGGGATAGGGAAGTTTTGATCCATACTTAAGAATCTGCTCGATCATTAGCTCCTTCCTTTTGAAATGGCTACTAGTGAAAACCATACTGGATATACATGTGTAGCTGTGGTCCCTTTGGTTACACAGCACAGCTTCAGATGCAGGCTGAAGAAGACTGCACAAGCCAACCTGGAAAACACATTTTCTAACAGGTTCAACCTACACAACACAATCTACGTTATAACCTGGCCTCCATAGAGATATATAACAGTCCAAGAGATGACAGCTTAAAAATGTTATTTTTAAATATTTCCCAGTTATTTGAAATGATAGAGGGAGACAAATTTTCAGCTACTTTGCTGAGACTACAAAATGGTAACTTCTTAATCTTCTGCCCTTTACTGGAGAAACTGTGCTAGTAACATCCAGCAACTCTGCTGCAGTTCTATTAAATCATGTCATAACATTTTCTAAATTAAGTGAATGCAAGTCTTAGCAGTGCTAATTTGGAAAGTCAAATAACCCCATGAACTGTTCCATTTATGTCTGTGGCATTTCTTAAATAAAGGAGGTCAACTCAATTTGTCTGCATTACACTTTCTTAGGATATTTGGCAACACAAAAAAATCGAAGAGCATTTTGCTCGATCTGGGACAGCTGTTTACTGAGGCCACACAACATCACTGTCCTATTTAAAGGCAAGTCACTGGGTAGTTGCCCACGAAGAAAACAGCTTTGTCAGAACTACTGTGGACCTCTTCATACCTTTTTTCAGGAAGTGGCAGCATCCACAAGTCTGAATTTTTGCAGGAATACTGTGGAATTACTGCTATTTAGTTACCTCCTACAGGATGTTCTCTCTATACGGAGCAGGGCACTGATAAATCTCTGGAAAGCAATAAACCTGTCAAAGAAATGATCTAAATGGCTGAACTACAAGACAGTTTCATCAGTTAGAGTGAATCCCTTCCCGTCATACAAATTGGTGTGGTAAGAAAAATACTACTCTAACACTTTCAACTGAGAAAATGAAGAATGAGAAAATGTTCTTGAAATGCAAATCACTGACAGCAAAGCTCTTTCCAGGAGCTGAAATAATGGTCCATTACAGCACAACAGATGTCCAGAGCTCCAAATCTAGGATATTTAGTTTGAACTGAGACTCTACCACACAAAAATCCAGCAAGCAGCAGGACATTTCAACCATCTACTTTTGATGACAGGCCTCTTGCACACATATTGCTTTGGCATAAAAAAAGCCATGATTTTTCCATCAGCCTCTGGTAGGTGTGCACATGTATGCGATGTTGTGAGGTAATTTTTTTGTATATGCACAGACATCTGTATGATGGCCTAAGACACAGCAGATGAAGCATAAGTAAAATCTCAAGCATCATGCACTATTAATGGCACAAAAGAAGCTCTTAGGAGGATGCTCAGGGATTAGCCTTGTGTTCTTATGCAAGGATGGGCTTCCCTGCCTGACAGACTGAATAGTTCAGATAGGGTGAGCTGTCGCTTCTGTGAAAACACTGAGTCCAGAGCACTACATTTTTTGAGATGTTTCCTTCTTTATATTATCTGTTTTGGACACTCCTTCTAGGACACTGTATCATAACAGGCAAGACAGGAAGACAGCACACAAACATCTCACTATAGACATCATACTCACAGAAACATCTGTAATAGGTTTTGGCAAAACTACAGAATGGATATCTCAAGAAAAAAAATACTCTTGCTAGACGGTTAGCCTGATAAGGCAACAAGGATGTTCCACAGAGATAGACCAGAATGTATCAGCTGCCAAAATACAGCAGGTCTGCAGACATTTGTACCGACAGCAGGTCAGTGATTCTGACTCACCTCAGTTGAACTATTTCATCCAGACAGGCTAGCAGCCATAGAGAATCTGACCTGCTAAAAATACAAAGTCATCTAGGTTCTTAATTTTGCTCCCACTCTCTGGAATCAGTGTCTATTTCTCATGTAGTCTTCTAAATGGAGATTCTTTGAGAGTTATAAGGTGCTGTATTGAGTCCCTGATCAGCCTTCAATCCTCATGCTTCACGCCATGTGACAATGCCTCTGTAAGAACTGAGCTGGAAGCATTAAAATGCTCTTAAAAGTAACAATTGTTTTAATGTCTGATTGTAATAGCTATAATACTATCTCAGTGACTGCTTACAGTACTGAAAAGTGCACATGCCATGTTGAGATCTAATGAGGGACAAAGAAATGTTAAGGTGTGAGCATTGCCTCTAAGTACATAGCAGTCCCTCATGCCTATAAGTAAATCAACAAATATATCAGCTGAGAAGAGTCATCATGGCGACATCTGGCACACAACTTCATTAATCTTAAACTATTCCAAGTGGCCCCAGCTGATAACAGCTGACTAGTTGCGTCTGGTTTTGCACTAAAAGTGCCTCCAGTGGAAGAATTTGGAAGAAGGGAAGGACATTGCCATGATTCTTAAATGGACAAAATCCATGTCAAATTTCTGCTCAGAAGTTGCTTGTTAAAGGGGAAAAAAGACCCAATCGAAGTGAAGAAGGGCACTTTTTGGCTCTGTAAGGAAATGAAACATGCAGGACTGATCTCAGGCCCTCTGATCTTCCTTTCCTGTTCCTGGAAGCACTAGAGCTATTCTCATTACTTGTTTACGTCCTCTGCAGCTTCTGATGATCCCAGTTCACAAGACTTAATGGTCACACCTCCTATAGGAGGACCCTGACTAGTCAAACAGTGCACAGAAGTACTTGTGGTACACGAGCAACTGTCCAAGTTCAGCCATCAGTTCTCCAATTTATGATTGTGAATGGTCAATATGTGTCTAGCTTAGGCTATAATGCCTTGTGGACCTTCAAACCACGGCTGCGTACTGAGAACACGCAGTATTACTCTGGCATAACTAGTATTAAAACTTTGGAAGTGGGAAGCCTAAAAATAAACTAATGGCAGTGACTTTGATAAACTGTTGTGCCTTAAAGACTGCAGACATGATTGTTTCTTCCTCCACTTACCAGCTGAGATGGAAGCATAGGAAAAGAGCAACAGAGACAACTTTCAGAGTAGCTCGGTGACAGCCAAGCAGCGCTAACAAGCTGGCTCTTACTAACCCAGTGTAACAAAAAGATAGGTTTGTTTATGGTGAGTCAGAACTCAAGGGAGCTGAAGCATCCTCATTAATATTTACAGTTATGGGAAGAACTGGGTGCTATATTACAACTACTGGAAGTCTCCCAAGGGGTGCTAGTACCAAGGCTGATGCAGGATTTCATTTTCCTGGGTCTCCTCATAATTTTGAAGTTCTACTATGATTTAATGTTTGCAAAAATGTCAAATTAAGTTGGAACTCTCTTGGTTTTCACTACTACCTCTAGCTTAGTGAGAGAAAAAGAAAAGCAAAGCTTAGGAGACTTGTCCACAAGCAAAAATTATCATTACATTTAGTAATGTCTCTAGAGCCTTAGATCACAGCTGAAATATTTGTCAGGTTGTACACAGAAATGATTATATTTTAATATTCTTGTTATAGAATAAATTAATTGCCAATTGACTTCTTCCTTTTATAAGCTCAGGCACACAATTGGAAAATACAGAATACAGTGCCTACTACTGTGAGCATTTCCCATGTGAATGTCAGATTTTATGTGAATCCTGAAGTTTTCCTGGAAACTATACACAGAACACATTACTACACAGAACACATTATTAATATGTCACCAAAATTCTCCTTTGGGCTTTTGAGGTTTCCTTGAGCAAAGTCACTTCCTGTGGTCATAAAGCCCTGAGAAGTTACCGTTTAAGTCTTCTGAATTGACTGAAGCAACACTGATGTCCTTACAGCAGACTACAGAATGTTTAACATGATAGAATAAGTACCATTAACAAGGTACTCCTTTACTATAAAGTTTCTAAAGCAAAGTGATTACAATTTAACATGTGTCAACACACTGTATTAAAAGACAGCCGGCACGAGAACTAAGAAAACAAATCCAAGAACTGAAGGAGAGAGACTAAGTAAAACTGGAAGAGGAAGTTCATAGCTCATTTTCTAAGTACAAGAAAACATTCCAAAAGACTACAAGGCAACAAGATGGAAGATACAAGGATATATTAGAGAAAA
Organism: Tricholaema leucomelas; assembly: GCA_013400475.1. NCBI lineage: Eukaryota > Metazoa > Chordata > Aves > Piciformes > Lybiidae > Tricholaema lacrymosa > Tricholaema leucomelas. The sequence continues at coordinate 615,213 of WAAF01019219.1, forward strand.
TAATGAAATTTCAATGAACAAAAAATGTTTGTATATAAGGCAATATAATAATATAAGAAGGCTTGAGTTTTCTTTCCATACACCATTTCTATCAACCAGAAACTTAAAAAATTAAGGGGACTCACTTTAGGAACTGACTCTTTAGAAGTGTACTCTGGAATGTAACAGCTGTCACAGAATCCAAGAAATTCAAAAGCTGTACTCTAAGAACTGAAATTGAAGATTTGAGGGTAAATGCTTAGGAAGAGTTTTATGCAAGTGTGCATTTTAGCTCTCACCTATTTTTACTAGGCTTTTATTACCTATGGTTTTTATTTTAAGAACTCATTTTGCATACTACAGAGATGCAGTCAAACAGACATTAATACCTAGAACTGCTGCTCAATTTACTTTGCTATCATTAGTGATGAGTCTGAAAATTCTCAATGAATGGATCTCCTTCTTTGTGTGCAATTACGTCTTGAAGCTTATTCACAAACAATGATCCCATGACCTCATTTTGTGCCTACGGCCAGAGATAACTCATTACTGTATATAGGGCAGCATTGAGAAGCAAGCAAGCCAGCCCATGAAAAGCGTTCACAGGATTTTGTTTCATTGCCTTCTGTAAAACGTACCAGCACATCACATCATCTCGCAGAGTTTCCCTCTGCGACTGTTGCATGCTAACCAAGAACTTGGTTATAGCTAGCCAGATTCAGAAACAGCCGTGCACCAAGCACAGTCAAGTCAAAGACAACTCTATTTTGTATAAGGAAAGTAGGTTACCTAGTTAACTGCATACAAATGAAGCCATTAAGCATGCTGCCAGGTAGATTCTATGCACTCTAATTCTCAATAGGAAGTGTGATACTGAAGGATCCACCATTACCTGTCTTCATAGACATCTGTTTAATGCCTTTTTCTAAAGAATAATCAGTTTCTGATTCACTAATAGAGCTACTGAGAATATTTCTACTTGCGACTCCTATCCTCCCACTCTGAAAGCTGTGTCACTGCTTATCTGTCAGAGGATGCCTGCCACAGATGTTCTGGTTCTGTGCTGACTTTCCTCATAAAAAGCATTTTTCCTACAGACATTTCTTTAGATTACTATATGTTCCTGCCATTTTTCCTCCCAAGTTACCAAATACAACCTAATTTTCACAGTCTTTCCAAATTTACGCACGAAGTGAACACAGCACAGTGTCTTCCGCTAGACTGAAGACCTGAACCTGTTTCCTCTGGGCTCAAGGAGAGTAGAGATGCATTCTGAATCATTTCTTGTTCCCCATGATGCTGTTAAAATGAATGTTCATTCAACTCCTTTAGTTCTCCAGTGCTTCAGAAAAATCAAAGGATTGTTTAGCTTGGAAAAGACGTTTGAGATCTTCGAGTCCAACCACAGACACTAAGGAGTCAAAAGAGCTTTTCCCTTTCTGTTTTTCAAAGCCGTGCAAACGTTAATAGGGATGCTCCATGTCAACTATACACCTACCTATGTGTATTTATACAACTGTGAGCTCCCCCTTAATACTGCTCAGTATATAGACTACAATGCTAACAGTCTGTTGTGCTGTTCTCTTACATTACCTGCAAACCCCTCACATTTTTAGCAGGCATGAACCACTTATTTTCAGCACCATTCCTTATATTGCACTGCCAGCAAAACTCTTGGGCAAAACGAACACTTGCTCAAGCAAGTTAAATCAAGCAGTGTCTAGAAATGGCAGTGACTTACAATGATACTGGTTTTGCTATCCCAATTAAAAAATAGAGGCACATTCTTTGTAGCACGGTGATGACTTCTGCAAACTCATCCACATGAAAAATTACAATTAAAGACAACCTACAAAGCCTTTCTGCAACTGTGGCTCGGATTCCATCCATCACTGCAACCATTACTTTCCCTAAGGATTACTAGAAGGTTTGCAGGATTCAGCAACGAATTTCACCACAGTACGAAAGAACAGGGAGACGCTGTGGAACGACTGCCTGCCAGCAAACTTCGGAGGAATGTGTCACTTACATTATCTTCATCTAGAAAGCCCAGCATTAAGAAACGTCAGGCATAATACTTAAGTGACAAAAGAACAGAAGAGGTATTTTCTAATAATCCCTGTTTCTGTACTAACCTAAGGAGAATACTGGCTTCTGAAATATGAAACAATATTTTGATAACTAAAGGAACTATTTCCAAACTATTTCCACTTCAAGTCCTCAACTGTAATCCTTTGTTATTCTAAGCCTGGTTTCTTCCTGCGATGTATTTTGCCTCTTATTTTAACTATTTGGTCAGTAGCTCATGACGAGCTATGCCTGAAACTGTTCTTGTCAAAGAATCGTATTTTCTTTTTCTCTCCACAGCTGAGCTCTTATCCAAATCCTTCTGATTAAAAATAATGCAATTCACTTTCTGGAGTTTGAAGCAGGGCAGCTCGAAACTGCTCAGATAGATTTAGTTTTACTCTAATAGGAGCTCAGCTTTCTGCTAGCCTAGAGGAGTCGTATAAGAAGCTGGATGCTTTAAGGCTGAATTCTGACATTACCGAAGCCAAAACACTTGGATATTTTTCTGTCTTTAAGAAAACTCTATGACCTCTGTAGACAGCACTGTTAATAGTAGTTTCTCCTATCTCTAACCCTGCACATGAAGGTGAGGTCTCACCTGACTTGTCAGAAGAATCATCAAACTCCACGTTGAAGGAATGCCCGTTGTTGACGATATTCCTGGCCGTGCCGGCATCATAACTGAAGCTCAGCGGCTTCAGTGCAGGGTCGTACTTGGCGGACTTGGTGCTAATATCGATGGGAGACTGGCGCTCGCCGTTGGCGATGGGGAAGTGCTCGTGCCAGTGCGCGGGTCCTGCAAGAGAGCGCGGAGCAGCGTGGTGGGAAGAGACACGAAGCTCAGGGGTACGAATGACAACCCTAGCTTCGGCAACCAGGATGTTTAACACTAGCATCACCCACTACTGTCTGTACGAGCTGCCGGTGCTGGCAACACAGGCGGGGGGGGTGGGGGGCGGGGATCCCACCTGGGGACCAAGGCGAGGACCCGGCAACCCCTGAACCTCAGAGGCTGGGATTGTATACTGGGATGTCTGTTTCCAGAGTCCACCCCGTTCCCCCTCTTCCTTGTGCCTCTCCCGAAGCAAAGGAATGACAGCAGAGACGCAGGAGATGCTCCAGGCACACGAAGCCGGGCGCAGGTAGCATCTCAAGGTTAAAAGGGAAAAAAAGGCTGCACCGAGCTCATTCCCACTCCGGACAACGACTCGGTGCGACGTGCGGCGCCGACGTTCCGGGCACTCTCTCGGGAACCTGCTGGCAGGTGTCCCACACCGTGCCGCGCCGGAGCCCCTCACGCCCCGGGCACTCACCATCCTGGCTGCCGTACCCCCAGTGGTGGGACATGGTTCAAGGCTCGGCTCTGTCCGCGGAGACAGTCGCAGCGCTGTGACTTCGGCCGCCTCTTAGGGGCTTTTATAAGCTCCCGCCAACTCCATGCCCTTCTCCGCGGCCGAAGGAAGGGGTGGGGAGCGCGGACGGGGGCGGAGGGAGACTCCGCTGGGGGCGGAGAGAACCGTCCCTTATAGTTCGCCATCCGCCGCAGCCGCGGAACTGTCGAGGGCCCGCGGCCGGCAGCGCCGCCCCCTGGGAATCGGGCGGCGCGGAGCGGCGCGGCCCGGCCCGGCCGCAAGCAGAGCCGGGGCGGCGCGCTCTCCCTCTTCCGCTCTTCTCTCCACCGCATTGCGCACCTGTGGCCGCCCGGACGCTACGCGGGGCGCTGCGGGCGCCGCCGGACGCCGTGACCTTGTGGAGGCAGCGGCGGCGGCGGCAGATAGGGGACAGCACGGCGGGAGCCGGTGTTGTGCGTGTGTGTGCGCGCCCGGAGGGAGCGGCGCTGCGGGCCGCTGCTGCTCCCTACCGGGGGTGGGAGGAAAGGCCTGCTTGCCAGGGCAGTTGGTTCGGCAGGCTGCGGCGGGAAGAGCTCTGGAAGGGATTAGCGGGGATTTGGGGCGGAGAGCAACGCTCTTAGCGGAAGGAGCTGCGAGCGCGCTTCAGAAGAACGAGAAGTGTTCTGGGGAGCCTGTGTCTCCGCTTTGGGAGAAGCCGGCAGGTAGAGCCACGTTTAGGAAGCACGTAGTTACCGTGAGAGGGGCTCAGCTACCGCTCACGGGGATGGACATGCGAGAATAAAATTGAGCAATACATATTTGAGATGTTTTTATATTGCTCAATGGGCACGTTTTAACTTTATCGCTGAGCGGCAGGGATTAGACCTTGCCAGCACTTCGCCAACCGGCCGAAGTCGGTGGTTCACCGGCCCGCGGCTCGGACCCAGCGGGGCCCGCAGATGAGCCTTTCTGAAGGCTCTGGTGTGTACTCTTGTGTTGCAGTGCCACACTCTTGCTCCGAGCGGTTTGTGTTACGGCAGTGACATTGTACTACTAGTTTATCTCATTTTCTTCTTTGGACGGTTTATCCAAATGTGGTTTTAATCTTGAAACAACAACAACAAAAAAAGGGTTTTAATTTTACTCTGTTGTGATTCAGCCTTGGAGGTCTAAATTCTATTGTCAGTGAGGTTGCTGTAAATCTAGAATCACAACAGCAGAATGACTGCATCGTTTACATTCAGCGTTGCGAAACGCGTCGTTTGTTTTTATTTGTTAAGGGGGAGAAAAGTGCGTACAACGTGGTTACTGTTGGTAGTGGCAGAAGGAAGCAGCTGGGAAATTGCTTATAAAAATTACAAGCATTTTTCAGACCCTTTAGATTGTAAGCAGAAAATATTTAATGCTTACTGCAGATAAACACAGTGTGTGTCCTCTCACATTTGCAAGCATCTTAACGAGATGGTTTAACAGCCCCAAAATGGAAAGATGAAGGCAAAACTGCATATACAGAAGTTACTTAGGAGCGGCACTGGCATATGAGATGCAGAACACCAAATGGGGGTGCCCAGGTCTATTAGGAATTCCTGGTCTGCTCATTATAGATACTTTCCAGCTATCACTTTTAAATCTGCCAGTCGTGCTGCCACAGATCCATAGAGGCAACATTCCCTGAAGGCTAAAGCAGAAAACATCCCTTTTGTTGTAGAAAGGAGTAAGATGCCTGCACATTTCAGAAGCCTTCCTTCTGTTTAATCTTAATACATATATTAAAAAGAAGGATCAGTTCAACCTGATTCCTCTGCACTCTCAGATGTCGAGTTTCCACTGACGTCAAAGGGAGCACCACATAAAGGACAAGTACAGGATTAAGCACGACACAACATTTGGCATGGTAGTTTTTCTAAAAGATTTACTCAGGGTTCTTACCAGGGAAATAAGGTCAGTCAACCATCACTGAGGGACTGGGATTTTCATTACGTGGATCTTCATTTTATCACATTATTTCTACCAGTACATATGTGGTACAGGCTAAGCACACACGGACATGCATCCATAAAGAGAAGGTCCATTGTTGTTAATGTCAAATACCCATTTGCTTTGATCATTCAGCAGTTAGTATTTGCAGGCTTGAGCCCATACCAAGAAGCTTCTATTGTGAGCTTGGGTCCTGGATTCCAGCCTCCTTTTGTCTCCTGCCTGCATCAGACTCCTTTAATCTATGACTCTGGTTTTACGGCAGTGCCTCAAGGAAAGCCATAAAGCTAACACTGAGGAGGAGCTGGATACTGGAAACAGCACAGTCCAGATAACATGGCATACTGGCAAAGCTGCTCAGCAGAGACAAAAAGCAAGGCATGTTCTCAGCAACAAAGGGATGCTATACACATCAGCACAGTACATGCACCACCTCAGGCATCTCGCATAAACCTATCATGAGCTCTAGAAACTTGCCCCTCTGCCACAGTTCTGCTGACATCGGTGGAATGACGCATGCTAGTGAGGCCTGCGTGCACGTACAGAATGTGTAGGAGCAGTGCCTAAAGCAAATGTTCACAAATCCTGTGATGGCAGGAGTATTATAAATACATTTCAAGCAATACAAATACAGGGAACAGATTAGATAATTACTGTAGCCATTTGATTACTCATGAATTTGACATTAACTTTTTTGGGTAGAAAACATGCCAGTGTAATCTTGTCTCCCATTTCAGTCATTCTTGGTACCACACACTGCTGATTCCTGGGCACCGCTGATACAAGGTGCTGTGAAATACACATTCTGATGCACTTTGAAATGTATTTAAGTTACCTGCTATGAACAACCTTGACTGACTACACAAATAAGCCCAGTGTCCAGACTAAAGCTATTTGTTGTGATTCACTGAAATTACATCCACTGGTCAAGCCATGTGTAGTGCAAACTTAAGGTCAACAGAGGCATGTTAGTGTTTGGTTTGGTTGTCCCAGAACTTAGAGAAATATTAGTGTACACACCTTCTCATTCCAGGCTAAGGTACTATTCACCCATAGTGTTCCACTGCCTCAGCCTGATCTTCACAGCTCCCGATACTACTTCCCCATTTATACGCTACCATACCTTCTTCTTCACCCAGGAATGTGTCAGTGGTCACCATCCTGACTTCTCATCTACGCATCTTTTTTTTCAAATAATGCTCCATTAGTCTTGCAAAATACCTTCTTGTGACTTCTGCAATTGATGTTACACCATGTGGTAAACTGGTAGTAGCTCACTGTAAGGCTGATAACACATTAGAGCATTGCAAGGCAGCAGCAGCAGGAGCTCACCAGTGTGACTCAGTACAACACTGCACAAGCAAAGGATTTAAAAATGGTTTATAAACTAATCAAAGCCTTCAGCTTCCAGCTGGTCACAAGGCAAGTCACTTCCTACTCCTCTGAGGACTAAATCTTGGCAAGAGATGCCAGTGTTCTTTGCAAGATGTAGGCGGTAACCCATATGGTCACTCGAGTTCCTGCACACCAAAGTCAGCAAGTTAAGAGTTTTTTCCTTTGAAAAGTTCCCAGCAGGCAAAAGGTTATTGCTTCCGAGATCTTCAGTGAATTCCATAGCAGAACACTCTGGGTTTTTAGGCAGAGCAGATTCTGGAAATTCCAGCTTCGTGTTATTCTCTATACCCAGTCTGCAGACACAGAATCATAGAATGGTTTGGGCTGGAAGGAATTTTAAAGACCATCTAGTTCCAACCCCTCTGCCACATGCAGGGACACCTTCCACTGGATAGGTTGCTCAAAGCCCCATCCAGTGTGGCCTGTAACACTTCCAGGAATAGGGAATCCACAGCCTCTCACCGCAGCCTGTTCCAGTGTCTCACCACTGTCCGTGCGGAGATTTTTTTCCTTACATCTAATCTAAATCTACCCTCTTTCAGTTCAATGCTATTACACTACATGTCCTTGTAAAAAGTCCCTCCTCATTTTTCTTCTACTTTTTTAAGTACTGGGAGGTTGCTGTAAGGTCTGCCCAGAGCCTTCTGTTCTTCAGGCTGAACAACCTCCATTCTCTCAGCTTGTACTCACAGTGGAGATGCTCCAGTCCACTGATTGTTATTATGGCCCTCTTCCTGACTCACTCCAACAGTTCCATGTCTTTCTTTTACTAAGGACACTGGAGCCAGATGCAGTACTCTCGATGGGGCCTCACCGGAGTGGAGCAGAGGGGGAGAATCAGGTCTCCTGACCTGCTGGTGGTGATTCTTTTGATGCAGACAAGGATATGGTTGGCTTTCTGGCATGCAAATGCACAAGGAAAGGCCATGCTGAGCTTCTCATGAACCAGTGATGACACATTTGTCATGGTGATCATCTGGTATTTTTGCACAGAGAAGAACTGTACATAAATGCCATCCCATGGCTTAAGTAGAGGGATGCAGGCTTCTGGGAAACCCAGACTTGCAGAGCTTTTCTCTGGTTCCAGAATAAGCATCCACAAGGTGGAAGTGTCTCAGCAATACTATATCTCCTGGATCATACTCTGTGTAAGATAATCTTGGTCTTCTTTTCTCTCAGCTTTTAAGATATTCCATGTATTCCTAAAATAGTAGATGCAGTTATCCAAGACATCAACAAGATGTTTCCCAGTCCAGATACCACAGTGTGACAACTGCTCAGAATATATAGTGTCCTGCACAAGACTGTCAAATGTTGTGCTGAGTTAGAAGGGAATTCACAAATGACAGAACACTAACATTTGTACCTTTTCAACTGCAAAGGAAAAGGTGGGAAATCAGGTATGAAACTGAACTACAGAGGAGAGAAACAGGCAAAAAGAGAGGAGTGGTTAAGAACAAAAGCTGAGACAGTTGTGGGAAAAGAATCTAACCTTACTTCTAAGTACTAAGCTGCAAGACATGATAAAAAAATATGTTTTGTGAGAAAGTTTAGTGTTTACCTTGGTAGCAATTATTATCATACAAATGTTCATATCCTTGAGTAATTGTATGTATGTAAGTCCATTGGGTTCTCTGATGAGTTCATTACTGCCATCTGCCCTGCTATATGTAAATGAACTAAATTACCTGCACCTAAAAGCCCAATCAACCAACCACCATGTCCCTTCCTCCTTCATGGCAGGTGAAAAAAGTAGAATGCTGGAAATTACACAGGATTTGAAGGATTTAAACTCATGTGGCAACATCTTGCTTGTATTTGAAAGTAAAAAAATAAGTGTAAAGTATTCTGTTTTTGTTATTAGAGATCATGACATGCTTTGCTTTTGTTTGCTGAATGTGAAGATGCTGAAAATGGTATTCAACCAGGTACCCTTTCTAAGATTTATTAATTATAAGATTCACTTTATATGAAATCCTATATGTAGATCTTAATTTGAACACAGGACTCTAGCTCCTAGGGCAAGAGAGAATGGTGACATGCTTCTCTTTTATCCTTTGAAAGAACTTTCTACCTCAGTTACAAACAGTCATGAAAATGCTCATTGGGAAAATCAATACTGAGCAGGCACAAGGACTCTGACTGCTGTGTGTAGAGCAGACCAAGGAACAGCTGCACAGGAGCTCATGAGTTGCTTGTGAGTTAAGGGTGGAAAGCTGTAGCCTTTAGAAATGGGTTGTGCTTGCACAGAGATGGATGGTGGCTGAACACCAGTGAGTGCTCTGTGCAAAACTGCCAAATGTCATGTCACAGGATAGTAAATACCCTGTTGGTTTTCTTAGTTTCTCTTCCTAAAGTTTCACATCCAAATGAGCAGGAAATTGCAGAGCAACACCTATGAATAATAGCAGACCTTCACCTAGCTTTGTCCAAAGGCTGTTCATGTCAGTCTGTGATGTTTGCCACTGATAGGGTGCAAACAAGAATGATGGATATGAACCCCAAACCTTCAATCCAAAGCCAACAGCTGAGACTATTAATTCTAATGAAAAAAATGGCAAACTGGACTGGGCAATCCTAGCGGCTCTGTGAGTCTGTCATTGAGTCAGATGTGGTTTCAAAGTACTAATGAAACCTGCCAAGGTTTGCAAATACTCAATAAATCAATGAAATAGCCACAGAATGCATACCTCCTTTGTACTTCTGGGAAAATAAGCTTTGTTTTGTCAACATGTTTGTGAGTTTGGTTAAATTTCTGTCTCAGAGTAACAGGAAGATACTGAAAAATCTGTTTTGCTATGTATTTATAGGTCAAGCAGCCTCTAAATGCCAGCTTCTGCATTCCCAAGCAATTCTTGGATAGGTCAACTTACTGGGCAAAGTACCTGCATTTTTTTTTTCTAGGGTTAAGTCTGGATTGCAATAGAAACTAAAGGCAATCCCCAGGCAACCAGCAACAGAACAAGGGGACACAGTCTCAAGTTGTGCTGGGGGAGGTATAGGCCGGATGTTAGGAGGAAGTTCTTCACAGAGAGAGTGATTGGCATTGGAATGGGCTGCCCAGGGAGGTGGTGGAGTCGCCGTCCCTGGAGGTGTTCAAGAAAAGACTGGATGAGGCACTTAGTGCCACGGCCTAATTGATTGGACAGGGCTGGGTGATAAGTTGGACTCAATGATCTTGGAGGTCTCTTCCAACCTGGTTGATTCTCTGATTCTATGATAAAGCTCAAGCCTGTGTCTCAGAACTAACATTTCTGTCCATACACTATAACTTGCTCACTTGTTCTCTTCTACATGGGTAGAAATCTAACATTATTATGCTATTTGTGTCAGCATTGTATTAGATGTCTTAGTGGTAAGAAAACAACCTAGTGACTTCAGAGAGAATGCTTTGGAACTTTTCCTGGTTTTATTTATTCAACATTTATTCAATTTTATTTTTTAACCTTATTTATTTAATAT
>WAAF01019219.1:625485-783063 GCA_013400475.1 Tricholaema leucomelas
TTTTTGGATGAAAGGCCAGGCATGCCTCTCTTGCAAATACACACCACAGCATAGGCTGATTTTGTTTCCTATTCCTCTCATCAACTTCATCTTCCTTTCTCTTATTTCAGAAATGTATGAGATGTCCCTACCCCCAGATAGACACACATCCAAAAGACAGCTTTTCAGATTTTTGCATGATGCCAATACTTTAAAACTCTGTTTTAGGGAGGGGGGAGCTGCTCTGCACTCAGCACTGACGGACAGTGACTTCATTCATGAAAAATGAAAACAAACTCACCTGCTTCATTATTAGTTCTCCTTGTTTTGTAAGATACTTAAGTATCTGAAGAAGGAAAAATTGATATTAGAATATATTGCATTGAAATAGTGTTGATCAAAAAGGAAATTCTACCCACTGAAAGTGAAAAAGGACAGCTCATTATGGGTACCATGTATGATGAAAGCTTTATATTTACTCAGCCAATATTTAAGCCTAAATTGGTGGTTTAAAGAACAGCTGCTGTCCATCCCACAAAGTTCAAATCAGTTCAGTGTTTTCACTGGTGTGTGGAAGGAAAGCAAACTGTAAGACCAGGCTTGTAGACCTAGCTAAACTGTTTTCAGCACAGACTGTGAAAAAAAGTAAGGCGAAGGTGGGTTTGCATTAGTTTTCTGCATTTTGACCCATAGGGTTGCTGATGGCTTCCTCACTCACACACACCACCAGCATGGCTATTTCAGGGATGAAATAAACAACTCTAACAATTTAAAGTGAAGATAATACTTACTCTCCTACTCAGCTCAGAGCATGACCCCAGAACGGCTGAAGTGGTGTGAAAAGGAAAAGCAGTTTGGAGCTAGCTGAACCAGTTTTCAGTCATTCCTTCAACGGGAAGTTACTGAAAAATGCAGCCCTTGTGAGTGGATAACATCACCAATCACACCAATCACATTTAAGGCCTTGTGCTGGAATATATAGAGACTGCACACTCACTCCTTCTATGAAAATCTCCCACATGTTCTTCCATCCTAGAGAACAGTAATAGTGATTTGCACGTGCTATCTCTTCTGCTTGCTTCAGATGAAAATCACTGTGCAGTTACACTGCAAAGATATTTGTGTCACACTGCAACACCCCCTGGAAATTATTCAAACACACTAGTGTCACGAGTTAGTTTCATCCCAGCTTTTCTGCAGAAAAGATGGGCTTTAGTGAAGATCTTACCTATGTATACAAATATCTGAGAGGTGGGCGTCAAGTGGATGGGGCCAATCTCTTTTCGCTGGTCAGCAGCAATAAAACAAGGAGCAGTGGCTACAGATCGGAACATAGAAGGTTTCACCCTAGCAGGAGGAGAAACTTCTTTACAGAGAGGGTGACGGCACTGGAACAGGCTGCCCAGAGAGGTGGACTCTCGTTCTCTGGAGACTTTCAAAACCTGCCTGGATGTGTTCCTATGTGAACTGCCCTAGGTGATCCTGCCTTTTCAGGGAGGTTGGACTAGATCTCTGGAGGTCCCTTCCGACCTCTAAAGTTCTGTGATTGTTGAAGTTGGCTACCTGCTGCTGTCAGAGCTAAAATGTAATTATCAGCAGAAACAAGCAGTGGGGTAACAAGCTTTTCAAACAGAAGGGGAAAACTTAGGGAAAAAATGGTAGTTCATGGCTTTTGACTTTTTTAATATTTCAAGATTACTTCAGTTATGTGAGTTAACACCCATTAAAAATAATGAAAAGATTGATGTCACTTTCAAACACTCTACAAGGTCAGGGGCAGTAAAATACTTCTACAAAGTTTGTTTTGTTCTTATCAGTGCAAGTCATATTTGTTTTATTTTTCAGAAGCAGCAGAAAATGGAGGAAGAATTACTACAAAATGAATCTTTGGTTTACAGCCAGAGGAAGACCCTACTTGTAGGTGCAACGAAAGGACTTGGCCTTCTACAGGAATGAAGACAAAGTGGAAGGTAGGTTTGGATTTGGATTGATATAATCAAAAGGGAAAATTCTGCTGTTATGTGAATACTTCTAATTTATTGGGTTTTTTTGAATTATATTTCTTAAATTGGACTTTTCCATTCAGAAGTCCAAGCTTGGTAGTGTAGCTACTCTTTCCACATTTCATTTTTAATGGCATTTCTGACATGCAGCTCTAAAAATCTCTATTCAGTTAGCATTAGCCTTACTCAATCTTCTTAAGAGTCCTGATCAGATTAATATTTTCCCAGGACCAAAATGCTACACAAAACTTGGTAATGGAGCTCACTGTAAAAAGCCTTTCCAAATGTACACGTAACTGTACATTGTGTACCAAACTCTCTGCAAAGAAATAATGCACAGCTGCCACTTAATTTTATATCAAAGCATTACATGAACTCTGCCTTTAAATTCTGAGTATCTGTCTATACTGGACCAACAGCAGGATATTAACTTTCCCACCACCTGTTTTGACCTGAATATTTGTCAAAAAATTACAAACTCATACTGAATTCAGACCATAAGAGTTAATTACATCTCACTGCTGTAGTTCAGAGAAGAAATAGTCCTGATGCCCTGACAGAAAACATAACAGATTTCCCAAAACTAGATTACTAGCACTGAGAACAGCTGTACCTTCAACTTCTTGGTCTTGTAGCTTAAAAAAGCTGATTTCCACATTTCATTTTGTTTCAAGAACAGGAGTTTGGTTGTGCATCAGCAGTTCCCTGGGAAATAGGCATGGCTGGCCACTTGAACTGTGGCTGCGGCTTTGAATAATTCTTACATGCAAATAGTTTACAAAAATGGTGAAGAAACACTATATATAGTGAGTTCACAGCAGTGGAGACACTGCACACAGTGATGTATTAACCCAGAAAAAGGCCCATGATAGTGCTATACAAGCCATCATAGCTCTTTCAGTGGCACTAATGTGTTGCAATTGCCAGTGCTGGGGAAGAATCCCGTCAAAAGGGATGAAGGCAGAGGGGAGGTAAAGCCAGGGTAAAGCTGTGAACAGCCAGCCTACAATTCATGGTGCTGCAATGAAATTCATAAAAAGGTAGCATTTTGTGACTTCAGAGATCACTTCATATTGCCAGTTAAGACTGCTGAGCAACCTTCTTCAACGGGAAAGTACTAAAAGTGGCTTGATTTCCTAGAAGACATCACATGCTGTGCCAGCTGAATACTTTGCCTTTCCAGAATGCAAAGTAATACTGAAGGGCAGCTCACATAGCTGCTGCACTCAGTAAAAATAGCTGCTGAGGTTGACTGTGTGAAGTCACACAGTCTGTGCTTTGTTTGAAGAAGTGCTCAGATGAAGCTTGTCATTTAGCATGGGGATGGTTTCACAATGTGAAGGGGAAGTGACTAAGCTGATGTGCTGGCAGTAATAAGGCCAATCACCTTCCTTGAGTATTAGCTGTTTTCCAAACCATCCTGTCTCTTCGCGGCTTCACAATGAAAGTGCTGGCTGGAGCAAAGTATTATGGAGCTTGAAGTTCAGATTGTAACGTGGGAGGTTTCCTGGTCTGATTGTTGCTGTTGGCTTCTGGTTTTGGGCACTGACTCTTTTCCTCAGGGATGGTGGTGATCCTAGCTAGCACAGACTTGTCAGTCACATGGCATACCTCTCTAGCATGGAAGCTGTGCTAGAACTGGTCATAGGTTACAAGGAACTTACATTGCAAAGTATAGCCATCTCCATCCTGAAAGACAGATTTGAGTAGCTGCAGTTGCCAAGAATTCATTTCAGTTACTTGCTTCAGAGAGTAACAGAGACTGGGATGAGGCAAAAGCCCCTCTGAGCAGGAGCAATTCGCTTCTGGACTGGAAAGCACACAAGGCAAAAGACTCATCAATGGTGTCAGCAGAAACAACAGCTGCAAACAGAAGAGCTCTGAAACTGGTGGCAAGTTGTGCAGTGCAGGACATTTATTGCATAGAGTACTGCACAGACATGTACACTCCTGGGCTTTGTTAACTCACCATCCCTGCTTCATGATTGTTTTTAGCCAATTAACACCTTTAGCTGATAATCAAACTGAATTTTCTCTAGATCACTCTTCTCCTTTCCAGAAGAACAACAAGCACCATCACCCTTAAATCCCTCCCACTTTTATGTTTCACTCTTAGAAGCCTGGAGAAGAGAAGGCTCCAATTATAGCTACACTGCAATATCTGAAGGGAAAGACTGTTTAGGAGGGCTTGTAGTGATAGGACAAGGTGCAAGCATTTGAAGTTGGAGCAGGGTAGGTTTAGGTTGGACTTATGGAAGAAGTTCTTCACAATGGGAGTGGTAATATACTGGAACAGGTTGTGGTTGCGGCTCTGTCTCTGGAGACATTAAAGATCAGGCTGTATGTGGCCCTGGGCAGCCTGATCTAGTTGGAGATGTCCCTGATCACTGCAGGGGGGGTTGCATAAGATGCCCTTTGAGCATGCCTTTCAACCCAATGCAGTGTGTATATATATATATAGATATATATATATATGTAAAATATATAGGTTCCACTTCAACACAAGGGGGAATACTGTAAGGGTCACAGAGCACTGGAACTGGCTCCCTGGGGATGTTGTGGAGTCTCCTTCTATGGAGACTTTCAAGGCCTGTCTGGATGCATTCCTCTGTGACCTGAGCTAGATTGTATGTTCCTGCTCTGGCAGGGGGATTGGACTCGATGATCTCTTTGGGTCCCTTCCAACCCCTAACATCCTGTCCTGTCCTCCTGTAAAATAAAGTAGTGAGGTATACAGGATAATCGTATCTTGGTCTTCATTAAAATTCTAGGCATTGAATGTTGTTGGCCCTTGAAAAGTTGATTTTATCAATGGCTTGAGTTCATGCTTTTCTTATGAACTTGTGTCCTCTGGCTTGACAGAGTTAGGCAAAGTGACCTTTGCTTACCTTGCTAGCCTTAGGATTGATCAGAAGGAAGACAGAACTCAGGAAAGGAGTTTGTAGTATTATAGAATTGTTTCAGTTGGAAAAGACCTCTAATATCATTGAGCATATCTGCTCTACTTGTTCTCCAGCCTGCATATTAATATTTCCAGGCCCACATGAAACCTATGTAAGTGCTAGGCTGTATTTATTCATCAGTATGTTGATGGAGGAGTTTATATAATGGCAAGAAAGAGTTTATATAATGGCAGCAGCATGTGACTGCAATGACCTAATTAAAAAGGAACTATTTTCCCTTAAGAAGACAGATAAGAGACAACAGAGTATCCTTTAGNGGAGATGTCCCTGATCACTGCAGGGGGGGTTGCATAAGATGCCCTTTGAGCATGCCTTTCAACCCAATGCAGTGTGTATATATATATATAGATATATATATATATGTAAAATATATAGGTTCCACTTCAACACAAGGGGGAATACTGTAAGGGTCACAGAGCACTGGAACTGGCTCCCTGGGGATGTTGTGGAGTCTCCTTCTATGGAGACTTTCAAGGCCTGTCTGGATGCATTCCTCTGTGACCTGAGCTAGATTGTATGTTCCTGCTCTGGCAGGGGGATTGGACTCGATGATCTCTTTGGGTCCCTTCCAACCCCTAACATCCTGTCCTGTCCTCCTGTAAAATAAAGTAGTGAGGTATACAGGATAATCGTATCTTGGTCTTCATTAAAATTCTAGGCATTGAATGTTGTTGGCCCTTGAAAAGTTGATTTTATCAATGGCTTGAGTTCATGCTTTTCTTATGAACTTGTGTCCTCTGGCTTGACAGAGTTAGGCAAAGTGACCTTTGCTTACCTTGCTAGCCTTAGGATTGATCAGAAGGAAGACAGAACTCAGGAAAGGAGTTTGTAGTATTATAGAATTGTTTCAGTTGGAAAAGACCTCTAATATCATTGAGCATATCTGTTCTACTTGTTCTCCAGCCTGCATATTAATATTTCCAGGCCCACATGAAACCTATGTAAGTGCTAGGCTGTATTTATTCATCAGTATGTTGATGGAGGAGTTTATATAATGGCAAGAAAGAGTTTATATAATGGCAGCAGCATGTGACTGCAATGACCTAATTAAAAAGGAACTATTTTCCCTTAAGAAGACAGATAAGAGACAACAGAGTATCCTTTAGTGTTAATATAATGCTAAATAAACTTGACCACATGGGATTTGGCTCTGAAACAAACTAAATACTTTGTCTGATTACAAGGCATGTAATAGCTTGTGGGGCTGCTATCGATTTGAGACATCTCTATTTTATGATAATATTTATACAGAGATGAGCAAGGGCTTACAGTGTCCTTAATCTAAAAATCAGGATGATTAAGGTAACAGCATAGGCACACAATAGAACTTCTATTACCTTTTCTCTTCACTGGCTCCTACTTGAATTTCCAGGATTCACAGACTACCAGCTTTCTCATAATACATGCTGATATTAGCATTTCATGTTTTCTGTGGATATTGTCCTTTAGTCCAAGGTTTTTCTATCTACAAATGAAGGTTACTCCAACAAACACTATTTTCAAAAAAAACCCAAACCAAACCAAAACCAACCCACAGTTCCTCTGGATGCATCTTCATCTCTGTCTTAGTCTTACTCTTGATTCAGGTCTTTCTGAACAGATGTGTTTGACCTCACTGTACAATCTAGGAGGGTCAGTTTGAGGGCAGACATATTCCTTTCTCCAAATTCTTCACTACATTGCTCTCTCTTCCCTTTAAGGATGCCTTTCTTTCCTTTCCCATTTTGACTCCTTCTAATTATTCCAGACCATCTAGGGCTGTTGTCTCCCTTTTCCAGCAAACATTCAGCAGTTGTTCTTGCTGTGTCACTTGACAAATTTCTGATAACATCAGTTCATGCCTTATTTTTCAAGCATTCTAGCTTGGCTTTTGATCTTCGTGGCTGTTTCCCAGAGAAGTCTGCTAGAACTAAATATGCATTTCACCTTCTTTTCTCCCTCACATTTGTCATAGTGCATACGGAGTTTTTGACTCCTCTGGGAGGACATCTGAACTCTTCAAATAAAATACATGTCTACACTGTGAACACTTTTCCTGCTAAATGACATCTATACTCCCCACATCTAAGATTTCAAAGCCTTTGTATGTCTACAAGAATAGCAGTCTAAGTTAGCAGACTTGCCTTATGGGATAATAAGATCTGAATTAGCAAAATAACCTTATGAGAATATATCTGAGTTAGAAAGCTAAAGCTGGCCTTTTCCCTCCCATAATTTCTCAAGTTAAATGTAACAGAGAGAGGAGGAACCAGGATCAGAGAGACTGTTCACATTTCTGTGTCTTACAGGCCTTGTATGAACTGGCTATTCATCTCCCCCCAACACTCCTCTGTTTTCTAAGCACTGTATAGCCATACCTTGGACTGATAGTAATCTTCATTCTTTCTCAAAGACTTTAATAATTAATATTAATTCTTGTCCTCTCAAATCAAGAAGACTCCTAGCTTGAAAGTCATTGATGGTAGAAATATATTAGACTTCTCATAGGTAGGTGGAGAGAACAGCCCTGGAAGCTCCAGGCATCACTTGGCCATGATCTTGCAACACCAGGTGCAGCTGAATATCTACATGTTGCTCTGTCAATGACACTAGCAAATCAACATGCAGTAGGCAGAAGCTGAGGGCATTATTTGTATATTTGTCTCTTACACACAACATGAGCCCTCCTGCAACTTTTCACTATCTCACATCATTCTCTGGCAAGTCTAATGTACAGGAAGAGGATGTTTCTGAACAGCAGACTACAGCTACGTGAGATCAGAGCACACCTAACCAGAAACCAGATGCTTACCGAGTTTCTTTCCAACATTTTGCTCCAGAATGAACATCTTACAATTTGAGGGAGAGGGAGGACAGAAATTAGAGATGATCTTGGAGAGGAAGAACCACAAGAGTGAAAGCTCCATAAGCTGTAGGTTAATGAAGTCAAGCTTCCTGCTTTCACAAAAGTTGTCCATACAAAAGGTTTTCACCACTCTTGCAACTGTACATGGCTAAGCTCCTTGTAAGGCAATCATTTTCTAAAACTGGTGAGAGCTAGTGGGTGCAGAAGAACTCAGACCATCATGACACATAGGTCTGTTTAATGTGTCACATTTTTCAGTCCTGCAGTTAGTTATCAGGCATCACATTGGGTTGCATGGAAAACGTCCAGGAAGACAGGACGAATAGAAACAAGGTAATGTTAGTAAAATGGTTCCAAACTCGTAAATCACCGTGGCTGAAATGCTCCTTGTGACCCACTCTCAGGAAATCCAGGTACTATGGTCAGCAGGTGTGACTCCTTTTTTGTAGGTCCAAGCACTGTGGCTTTTCAGGCCTATGACCACTTCTGGCCACATAGACATTATTTGATATTGCAAAAGGCAGGATTTGGACACCCCTGGGGTTGCTGAGTAACCAGAAATTCCAAGCACTCCGGGAAGGGAGGTACAAACAACGAAACAATGAGCTCATGCTGTGCTATACCAGGTGTACTAAACATTTTATCAGGGGGAAGAACAAAAGAAAGGCTCTCTAGACAGGCAACTAATTATTGCTGTTACCTAACTGCTGTTAGACAGGCTGTCTGCAAGCCTTTGTCCAACCTCAGCTTCATCAACTTAGGGTTAATAGTTTCACTTTTGAAACAATTTGTGTGTCCTGTTCTGCTTGTATAATTTCACTGGCTATTTTTGCTAGACTTATTTGCTTAATATCTTTTGTTCTCTTGTATAGTTTTAAGCTTACAATGAACAATATATTTAAGCAGAAAAGTTTCATGAAAATGTAAGGAAATATCAGTGCTTTGGAATATAAATTTAGAGGTGCCTTCGTTACATGCAGTCTGTAAGTGAATTCAGCACAAATTAATGCTAACAGAAAATAAACCCAACAAAAAACACCCAAACAAAAAAACCCAAACAAACAAAAAACCCACCAAAAATCAAACAAAAACCCAACAACACCACAATATGCAGATAAGAGAAGCAAGATACAAAAAGCAAGGACATACCTAGTCCCAGTGCCTACAGGTCCATTCCCTGTTTCCTGCATCAATGGAGAACTAAGCAAGGTAGAGATAAAATCATGTGTCAGATGACCATTGTCAATGCAAACATACATGCATTTGCATTCAGTCACTCACGGATGTCACCTTGTGGTGACACCTCTCACATTCCATGTCTCTGTTTCTTGACCTTTAACAAATACTAGTACAGGCTATTTTGAGTGCACTCAGTAATTACTGGTGAAAAGACTCCATCAAATCAGATAAATCAAAAGTTGCATAGCATAATTTCTCTTCTCATAAACAATGAAAGGGGAAAGAATGATAATAAGCTCACTGAGGCACAAAGTCACAGGTTTAGGAAAGGTAGGGAAGTCATTGTATAAGGTAAAAAAGCCATACACAAAAAATCATGCTACATAAAAATAGGCAACAGCTCTAGAAAAAAGTTTCAACTCTTATGCTTTATGGCATGTTAACGTTTGCTCAAAATGCCAAAAAAGGGGGGAAAAAGCAGTGAGCTGGCTAGCCCCGGGTGCAGTCTGGCTCTCTCTGCTTCTCCTCCTGCCTGCCCTGAGAGACACTGCAAATGGAGGCAAGGTTGAACATTTCTCCTCTGGCTGTGCAAAGGTCCCATGAGGCCAGCTTCTCTAACCACCTGCCACTGCTGCTGCAGCTCTCTGCCAGGGAGCAACTGGAAAGATACTTCCCACAGCCTTACTAAGAGTGCTGCTCAATTTAGATCAAGTTCAAATCAATCTATATTATGCAAAACAGACGGTGACTCCGAATTAGTTATCAAAGTATAGAAATATGACCTAATACAAAGCATATCTCCACTATTTGGAGTTTCATCTTGATTCCTTTTTCCTTGCTTAGGTGAATGGATTTGGATTTAAAAAGCAAACAAAACACACACACACAAAAAAACCCCCCTGCAAACAAAAAAAAACCCCAACAACACCAAAAGGCAAACAAAACACTCCCACAAAAAACCCTAACCCCAAACCAGATAAAACTGTCTCTTGTGTGCTTGCTGAAACACAACAGAACGTGCCATATCAGATGGATCACATCTGCATAAGCCTGGCCCTACTGTAGGCTGAGTGTCATAGCCACTGCAAGTGCATGAATAATCTTTGGCCCTCTGGCTTGTATTAAAAACAAGACTCAACAGCCCTTCTGCTGACTAAGGCTTTACATTTTAAACCCTGCCACCTAACAGCAGTGATTCTTTCTCCTGCTGATAACAGAGTTTATAAGGTTTGTTCTGCTTTCATCATGGAAATTTAATTACTTGGTTACAGTGTGCATAGAACAGGTCATACAGACTAGGAGAGAGCATCTGAAGGGCTACAAGGAAATGCTCAATAGGGCTGACCCAAGAAGACCCCAAAACAATGGAAGTGAAACCCGTGGCATATTGAGAAGAGACAGGCTCAGCTGCATTTGCCTGTCTGCTGCCTGTGTTATTACTGCTGTTCAGACGTGCCTCGTTTTATGTCCCACCTCTATTGCAGTGGGTCTTGTGACTGCACCCAGTTGTATCAGTGACAACACCTCCGTACTGCTGAGAAGCTTCTCTGAAAGGTGGAGGCTGAGTTTGTAAACTCTGGAATTATGTCTAACCTGCGTGTAGTGAGGAGAGGGAAGATCGCATCAAAAACAAACACATAGCCAAAGCCAGTACACAGGCCCTGAAATTACCTCCTAGTGAGTTCAGTCCCCATTGAAGACTCTGCTTTCAGCTCAGAACCCAGTTATACCTCTTCATGCCCCATAGTTCTTAGCCCTACACTTGTCACACCATCTGGTGTGACCAGAACCCGGCTCCCCAGGCTGGGGCACCAGCAGACAGCAGAAGTCCCCACCACAGCAGGGGGCAAGATTCCTGCTTGTTCGCTGCCACTGCTGCGTTGAAATGGCACCGTCCGGCGTCGGGTAACCCGCCACGCGTAACGGGCTGCCTGTGCACAACGTGGGTAGGCCACACCGGCCCCAACGGCCGGCCTCAGCGGTGAGGCACTCGGGCAGTGAGCCGAGCCCAGCCATAGCCGAGCTAAGGAGAAATGAGCCAAGCCGACGAGAGCCGATCCGAGCCGACCCGAGGAGGACAGAGCTGCGGACGGCCGTTGCCCGCTGCTGCCCTCTGGCGGTCGTCCTCCGGGCGGCACGTACACTTGGATGGCAGTTATGAGCCTCAGTTGCCATCATTGATGAAAACTAAACAAAAAAACATCCAACAACATATAACTAAAAACAAAGAGTAATTGTTGTCCAGTTATTTCAGGTCCCTTATTAACGACCGATCCAAGACTAATGGCATTTACAAAACTGATGACTAGATTAAAAGCAGCCCAGATCCTCCAGAGACGGTGGTTTTGTGTAGGGTACAGGAGTTGTCATGAGACATGTGCATTCAGCCCCAAGACACTACATAGAGAGGACCTGATCTTTTACTGGCCTGTGTAAGTCAAAGTTGTGCACCCTATATGAACGTTCAACATTCAATGCATAATCTTCAACACACTTCATTGAATGTTTTCTTCTGAAAAAAACAAAGAGAGCAACACACACTAAGAGTGTGATGTCAGTGGGATGGAAGTTCACTGACTGTGAGCAAAAAATGTTTCTCCACACTTGTTTGTGTGCTGCAAGTTTTTACTGTTTCAGTTTAACCACCTCTATCACACCACTGCTTTTATCTCCTCACCCTCTTCAGTATTCATCAACTCTTCTGCACATTCAAGACACATTACAACTGTTTCCCATGGTGCTTCTCATCTCTCATTGATCATTTAGCACTAGCATGTCCAACTCAATGGACCAATTCCAATCACATATGTCTGAAAAATCATTGTTTGTGTGAAATAACTATTGGTCCCACAGATAAGGAAAAAAAACCCCACAATGTGAGATCAGTCTTGCTGAGGTCCTAGAGAACACAAATCTGTTAGAGAATGTCCTTGGATGCCTTAATTATGACCCAGGTAGAGGTCACATCTCAGAACCCAAAGTTAGCAGGACTGTCTTAGTTGTACTCTGGCCACCCAACTACAAGGCATAAGTTAAAGAGATAGAAAAAAACACATTGTTCCCAGATTGGAAGGGTTAAGGCAGGGTTACCTAGCAAGTCCTTCACTTCAGTGGTGAAGAGAGACAGAATTATTACACTACTACAGCGTAGCACATATATCCACTATTATTGACTGTGGCGTTAAATCAAAATGGTGATTTGATCAACCCATTGAGCAGCTACAGCTAGAGCTGCCAGTTTGTTTCATTGTTATGAGAATGTTTAAAGTTCCCTAGCTCTTATGATGGAAGCCAGTTAGCACTTTGCATCTCTTCCTCAGGACTCTTGCTAAGGACATTTTTCTCAAGCCTCATTTTCAGTGTGGTCCATGCCTGCTGTACCCACTCACAGCCACATTTCTCTGTATTCAGGGGTGCGTACACCTGCCATTGCCACCAGTGCCACATGCAGAGGTAGAATTGCAACAGTTGGCCTCCAGACTGGGTTGGTGTGTGGCACTGAGGGACCAACTGATGTGAAAGCACTGATTATGGATCAGCCTCTTCTCCCAGGTAACAAGTGATGGAATGAGAGGAAATGGCCTTGAGTTGCACCAGGGCAGGTCTACAACTACCTGAAGGGAGGTTGTAGCCAGGTGGGGGTTGGTCTCTTCTCCCAGGCAACCAGCAACAGAACAAGGGGACACAGTCTCAAGTTGTGCCAGGGGAAGTATAGGCTGGATGTTAGGAGGAAGTTCTTCACAGAGAGAGTGATTTGCCATTGGAATGGGCTGCCCAGGGAGGTGGTGGAGTCACTGTCCCTGAAAGTGTTCAAGAAGAGGCTGGATGAGGCACTTAGTGTCATGGTCTAGTTGACTGGATAGGGCTGAGTGATAGGTTGGACTGGCTGATCTTGGAGTTCTCTTCCAACCTGGTTGATCTATGATTCTAATTGCTGTCCAGCCTTGAAAATCTGCCCCAGTGTCTCAGCTCTGCAACAGGAATGGCATTATTCTTAAAGGCAAAGTCCTGAGTGCCTAAAATCCTGCCAGAAACTGTACTATATAACAATCCCTTGACTTTGAGGGCAAGGAACATGTACTTATTTTCTGTGTTTACGGTACTTAAGTACCTACTGTAGCTGAGTTATGTCTCCCAGTTGAAGGTATTGCTACCATACATGTAGATAAGTATATGAATGACAGACAACAATATCTGAAATAATGAAACCTTAAATAACTATGATGGTGCCAGCTACATTTATTAAATATCCAGCGAAGTTGTAATTTTCCTGTCTGTATCAGGCCAAGTGTTCTTCTGAACGCTTTGCACGGCTCTGGCCAGCTTTATCTTTCAAACCTACTAATGATAATACCGATAAAAATAGCACTACTTGAATTCCAGCTGAGATCAAGAATATGCTGCAGAAACTTGGACCAGCATTTATCTACCATATTCTAAATTATTTTCATACTGAAATGAATATACTAAGGTGGGCAAGATGACAGGATGTTGACATTCTTGTCCCTGAGGCAACAGTGACTCAGTAATGACTCTGCTTTCGTCTGAGCCACAGATAAATCTGTAGCTAAGGCTGTGCAACGTAGATAGCTGAATCAGAAATAAGGCTCTAAACAGACCTACATTTTGCAGCCAGAGGTTGATGAGATCATATTGGCATGCAAAGACAAGGTTCCAAATATCAAATACTTTCAGTACCATGAAATGGAGAAATGCCTTCCAGACATTTAAGTGGGTGAATATTGGTATTTAAACACAGCTGCGCAATAGCTAACCTT
The DNA here is from genome assembly GCA_013400475.1 of Tricholaema leucomelas. Lineage (NCBI taxonomy): Eukaryota > Metazoa > Chordata > Aves > Piciformes > Lybiidae > Tricholaema lacrymosa > Tricholaema leucomelas. The sequence goes on from WAAF01019219.1 coordinate 639,233, forward strand.
GTGCTAACTTTACCCTAAAGACTGCAGGTCACATAATTTTTGCACTTGAGTGATATCATTGTCATCAATTTTCCCCAAAAAAATAAGCAGTCATATTTGTATGGTGTACTAATATGAGCCAAGATTTTTGCAGTAGCAAAAATGCTGCCCCCCACTTATTTATACATTGCCTATTAATCATTGTAAAACATAAGAAGTTTCAACTGAAAGAAATGGAAGTTCATATTTTGTGTCAGAGTATTTAAGTTTTGAGCACTTGTGTAGTGCAAATTTCAGTTAACAAGAATTATCCTGGTTAAGAGAAACAAGTGCCAAAGTTGAATTTTACAAAACGTCAAAGATGTTGGCATCCCTACACTTTAGCTAGCCCATCTCTGACAGCCCTCATCCACTCTGGCCCTGCCCAGGGGCCAGAGGTCTACACCATGTTGCCTGGCCAGCTATTCCGAGCCCTACATGAATTTGGATGACTGATCAACCACAGCCATACATGATTTTGAGAACTACTACACCACGTCAACTTACCAGCCAGCCAGAGCCCTACATCAGAGCTGTAGATCACTGGCTGAATCAAGTCAGCAGTAGCACCGGCCTGAACAAACAACAGGGAAATTAAATGCCCTGTGCCAGGGGACGTTTAGATTGGGTGTTAGGAAGCATTTTTTTGCCAAGAGAGTGGACAAATACTGGAAAAGACTTCTTAGAGAGGTATTCGACACCCCAGTCCCATCAGTGTTTAAGAGACATTTGGGAAATGCTCTTAACCACAAGTGTTGGTTAGCCCTGAATTGGTAGGCAGTTGGACTAGATGTTGTAGGTTCCTTCCAACTGATATAGTCTTGTCTCTTCTCTTTTCCTTAGTTTAGAGTTAGGGTTAGAGTTTGGTCTGGGAGAGAGAGGAAAAACATGAAACTGACTTTGGAGTGGGGCTGCAACGCGGTGTACAATGGAGTAGGGATGATACACTGCAAACATTACTTTTTTTCAAGATGGTCATCTTTAGCAGTCAGGGTCAAAGCTCATCTGTGGCAAAAGTCTAGGGTTAAGGTTAGAAAACATGCAAAGTCTTCAGTTGATGCTTCCTCCTTCCATTGGTAGCACTTCTGCTTCCCCTTTCCAGTAGCTGGTCTATGCAAGCCTAAACCTTGCTCTAAGCCATGCTTCTCCTGACAGCCTTCTCCTCCAAACCTGCGTTTTCTGTGCCATCCCCAGGCATGCAGATGATGATTCATAGCAGCTGGCTCTGTGCCCTTGGGTTCTCCTGAGGCTTCCAACATCTCTTTTCGGCTCAGAACCACAGTCACTGTCAGTTGAGTGAGAGAGAAGGGGACAGCGTTAGGCAACACGGTCGCCACTAGAGGGCAGAGCAGTCCACAGGACCGCAGGGGCAAGGCGCGGGGACACGAGGGGTGGGCGCTCAGCGGCGCAGACTCACAGGCGCGTTTGGAGTCCAGGCGCCGATAGCTCCCCGTGTCTGCTGCCCCTCTGAAACTCCTCCAGGCTATGGGCGTGCACTCACCTCCTTGGGGAGCCTCCTGCAGTGTTTGAGAACCCATTCAGTGAAGAAGCTTCTTCTGACGTCAATCTAAACCTCCCTTGGTGCAGCTTGAGGCCCTTTCCTCTCATCCTGTCACTTGTTACTAGGGAGAAGAGACTGAGACCCCTCCTCACTCCACCCTCCTTTCAGGGAGCTGCACAGAGCGAGTTGGACTCCCTTCAGCCTCCTTTTCTCCAGACTAAACAACCCTGGATCCCTCAGCCACTCCTCAGATGACCTCTTTTCCAGAGCCTTCACCAGCTTTGTTGCTCTTCTCTGGACTTGATGTAGCTCCTCAGTGTCGTTCTTGTAGTGAGGGGCCCAAAACTGAAGCCACTATTTGAGGTGCAGCCACTTAAGTGCTGAGTAGAGGGGACAAGCACTTCTCTCACCCTGCTTGTAACACTCTTCCTGAAAAAGGCTAGGATGCTGGACACCTTTTTGGCCATGTGGGCAGACTGAGCTGGGCTTTTTTTGACCCTTTTTCAAGGTCTGATCATATTTCTGAAGTGAGGCCCCTTGCAGAAGGTGGCCATGTCTCTTGTGGGTGATGCCTTAGAAAGTGAGGCAGAAAATGAGTACTTGTGCAACAGTAGTGAAAGGAGGCCCTGAATGCCCCAAACTCATGCCTCTGGAACAGAATCAAAGCAGACAGGTGTTGACTGGGAAGTCAGTGTCATGTTGCCAACACAAGCCCCCTGTGCCATACACCACTGCCCGTCTGGGGCTGTCCCACTCTGCCATGTGAGCATGGCCACCTTCTCCTCACTGCCAGCCTCCCTAGCTAAGAGCAGCCTCATGCCTGCTTCAAAAGAGCGTCTAAGCCTTGGAACAGGCTGCCCAGGGCAGTTGTGGGAGTCCCTCCTGGAGGGGTTTCAAAGCCATGTGTCGATGTGGTGCTGAGGTACATGGGTTAGTGGTGACCTGGTGGTGGATTCAGTCTAGTTGATTTGACAGGCATGGGTGATAGATTGGACTGGATGATCTTGGAGGTCTCTTCCAACCTGGTTGATTCTATGGCCTTAGAGGTCTTTCCCAGCACAAATGATTCAAATGACTGCACAGACTCAAGGAGGCTGGAAGAGCAGAAAAAGGAAAATACTTAAACATATTAATCAGCAGTTGCTCCAAGTGAGTCACCAGAGTATGAGATTTGTTCTCTGCTGGGGAACTCACTATTGGAGGTGCAAAGTTAGGAGTGAGGAATTACTATCCCATACTGTACTTTACTGTAGTTTCTTCATTATTTTGTATGTAAGGCTTGGCTCACTTATCAAAGGTGTGCTAGCTTTGGGAATTATCACTTAGCACCCTTTCCTGCACAGAACTGCAATAAAACAGATATCCCAACTGTCTGTCAGTTTGATTTTGCACACCAGGTAAAGAACCCAGATTTGGGTCATAACTCTGGGAGAATGCTGGCACTGGGGCTGTGTGTGCTCGTTCTTCTCTCACACAGCAGCAGGAAGAGTTTGGGGGGCTGCAAGAACAGCAGAGAACACACTTTGGGATCCCACTGCTGTACTGCTCTGTAACTGCATTTAACATCCAAAGCCTGTGGTGGTGAAGTAGCACCACCCTGTACTGCACAACTGCCAAGGGTTTCTGATAGTTGCTTTCTCTTCAGAGTCAAGGGGTGATAAACATCACCACAGGTGCCTGCAAATGTAAACAACTTTCTCTTTGTACTACACTCTGGGAATGTTTGATTTGACTTCAGACACTCTGACCTTGCTGATCTGAACTGTGACTTTATGAAATGTAGGATCCAGATAGTCTGTTGTAGTGATTTGGACTGTGAGCTAGTATCTCCATAGCAGCTGGTATGGTGTTATGATTTGTGTTTGTGGCCAAAACTGTGTTGATGACACAGGGATGCTTTAGCTATGGCTGAGCAGTGCTGTCCAGTTGTCTGTGCAACACAATACTTACAGATACACCATTGGGAGCTGCCAAGCAACCATTTTCAGACTAGCAGAGGCAGCATCTGGATAAGCCAAATGGTTCCCTCTGTCTCTGTATATAAAGCACTTGGGAGTTAGTGTGGATGAGAAGCTGGACATGGACCAACAGTCCAGCTAATCGCATCCTGGGCTGCATCAAAAAGAAGCATGGCCAGCAAATCAGGAGAGGTGTTTGCCACTTCACTCTGCTGTGGTAAGCCCTTGCTTGGAGTACTGCATCCAGCTCTGGTAGCCACAACATAAGGATATGGACCTGATGGAAAAAGTCCAGAGGAGGGCCACAAAAATGATCAGAGGGCTGGAATACTTCTCCTGTATGGCGACAGGCTAAGGCAGTTGGAGTTGTTCGGCCTGGAGAAGAGAAGACTCCAGGGAGACCTAAGAGTGGCCTTCCAGTACCCAGGGAGATGGCTGAGGCCTCCTCTGGACAACCTGTTCTAATGGAGGATGTCCCTGCGCACTGCATGGGGGTTGGACTAGATGACCTTTGGAAGTCAGAGGGCCCTTCCAACCCAAACCATTCTATGATTGTGTGATTCTGTGATCCCATCTGCACAACTGTCCTTCCAGCTGGCTCTGAGAGCTGAGCCTGCTCTGCTTCTCTGCTGGCTTTTCCTTGAATGTAGTAGACACACGAGAATTGTTACCTATTCTTTCTTTTACCCCATTTTCTGGTCCAGCTACACCAAATTCCATCCTATGATTCTATGACTAACCATCCAATGGAACTCGGTCCTGGAATGTACATATTGTTATAATTACCTGAGTCTGAATCTGTCTGCCTTCCTCCATCTCTTCCTCTATCTCAGGATACAGGACTTATAAATCAGAAAGGAAGGCAGGTGTAGTTGCTCAATAGTTTGTGGTATATCTGTGACTTTAAGTAAATACAATTACAAAAGTTACTAGAGATTTACCTTAAAATATGCAGGATTGTCAACAAGGATACCTATGTGCTTCAATACACATGCCTGCCTTTATATATATATGTATATAAACTTTTATAATTGCAGTGCATGTGACCCACATGAACTGAGATAATAAATGTGGCCATACCAATGTGGTAATTCTGCTGGCAACAACATGATCTCTCACTGCTATGTTGATAAGTGAGTGAGAAGAAAATTTATGTCTGGGGTTTGTTATGCCATGCATTACATTAAATCTCTGTACATGTCAGTACCAGGTTAAAAACAACCCAACTAAATTATAGTTAAATATTTATTTGACCTCATTCTTTCCATCTGGTGATCACATAAAAGCTTTTCTACATAGATCTTTTTGTTGTTGTTTTAAGACAAATGCAAACAATACATAATCAGCATCCCTAGCTCTGTCTTGCGGAGCACTTATCTTTGTATCCTGTTGATAAACCTTAGCACCATCATGTTTCTGGCCCATCCACAGTAACACAGAACATATACAAGTCCCTATACATCTTTAAGAACATGCATCTAGCTTCTTTACATTATTTGCAGAAAGCTTATAAATTACTTGGATAGGACTGGGTGCTAGGTTGGACTGGATGATCTTGGAGGGCTCTTCCAACCTGGTTGATTCTATGATTCTATACTTACAGCAAGGGAGATGGGTAAGTACTCCATAGACAGTTAACCATTTTTAGGTACCAAATATTAGATAAAGTGCCTAATCACTCAAAGTGTTCTCAAATTTTGCCTAAGAATCTCTTTATCTGAACATGCACCTTCTCCTAGCAGTGCAAATGAGCTTTCTCAGGGTTTTCAGATTGCACCAATCAGCACTTTCTAAAAGACTAATGGGAGGAGGTGGCATGGGCCATGTGCAGCAGAAATACATAAAAACAGTATGAGATGGAGTAGTCTAGAGATAAACAAGGTCTAGTCAGGAGGTGATTATGTGCAACTTGTAACAGTGGAAGCCCAACTACAGGGAAGCAGAGATAGTTATTGTGATGAGTTAAGGAACTTCCCCCCGACCCTGAAATTTACCAGACCAGCTCAGCTAGCTTGGAAGTAAGATAATGCTATATTTACAGCAAAGCAAAATTTACAGGCATATATATACAATATATTTTCAAGTATTTACAATTATATACAATTTAGAAATAATACAGAAATCCAAACTTCCTCCTGGACAAACAAGCCCAGAAGGGGCTCAAAACCTTTCTCTATCTGAGACAGCAAAGCTTACTTCTTGTCTTGATAGCCAAGGTTAATGGAGAGATTAGAGCGGAGCAAAGGAGAAGTGAATAAATCCAAAGCTTAGGAGCAAAGAAGGCAAAAGAGGGACAAATTGCTTACATTTTGAGTTTTTATCCCTTTTAGCAAACCACTGAGTGATATAGACCTTAGCACTATCTCCACTCAGCACAATACAGCCCTGAAACAGGGAAGAACTAAATCCGAGTATTTCTACAGGTGAAACTACCCACTATTTGTGTGTTCCAGAGAAATCATTTTAGACAACTGATTACAGTGGGGATATGCTTGAAATTCCTTGCACATTAAAAACTCATCACTAGAGAGGGAGGAGAACACTCCTAGAAACCCTGAAACAGCTTTCTGTTTAAAGGCTTTCACTTGGACTGCACTCAGGAGACAGGTTATAGACCATTCAGCACTCAGGTGCACATATCTAGGTTTTATTCATGCTGCAAACAATTGCAAATGCACATCTCTCTTATAGAAGGTATAGAACATAAGATCCATTAATTAAGAGCTTGTGATCTGAAACAAAAACAATTGCAATTCCAGTGTGTAAGCAGAGATAATTAGCTATCAGATCACAGACAAATTTTCCTCTCATGTATTTGTTGTTTATACCTAAACACCAAATAAAGCATAGACAAATATCTCTACAAGTATGTTCAAGTACCAAATCTAAACAAAAAGAATTCTGCAAAGCAAATAGAGAGGCTGTAATATCTGGACTGACAGTTACCCCAGCACCTAAAATTTCAACAGCATGCAAATGAATATACATGTCCTAGGCTCGGAAATGTGCTATGTTTCTTGCTAGACCCAGGAAGAAGACACAGAGCAAGCTTTTTTTTCAGCAAACCTAATACAAACTGCAGAAAAAAAGTCTTCAAATGCAGGGTTTGCTACTGGTGTTCAAAAGGACTGCTAGGACAGCATGCATCTGAGACCTTGAAGTTTTCCAGCCAGAAGGTGTTGAGACTTAAAAGTTTTTGCAAATCAAAGTTAATATGCTACGGTCTTGGTCCTGGAAGAATCTTTGCTCTCCAAGAACTGAAGCTGCTGAGTTCCTGAAGAAAAGTTTGAAGTATTCAGTGGTCTAGAAAGAGGAAAAACAAAACCAAAACAAAAACCAAGAGAAGCTCAGCACCCTTACCAGGACAGCTGGTAATTTCACATGCATATGAGGAGACCCCTGTCCCAGTTTCAATAGATGCTGTGTTCATTATGCTCAGTGACTGCTTACCTTAAGTCATTTCCTGAGCCAAGCATCGGCATGACTCTACATGCCTTCTGCTGAGAAAGTTTCTCTGTTCAGCTTCCAGATGAGATGAAGAACCTGCCAAAGGCCATGAAGTACCTTAGTGGCATGAGCCACTGGGCTCCACTCATAGGGCTGAACAATTTTGTGATGCCAGACTAGTGTTAGTGTTAGTCTGAGAGCTGTTACACTTTGCAAAGACTCTGTGGGAAATGCATCCTGGCCTGGCTGGACAGAGCAAGACTCTGGGAGACACTGAAGTATCTGAGGTGAAATCCAGCTGTATCTCTTCACAGGTCTGCCAGAATAAACAAAGGAATGTATGTCAGTTATGTGGCTTGTATCTAGAGCAAATATACACTTAATCTGCTAGTGAATCACCTTTTTCACACAAAGATCATCAGTGATCCCCTGCAGAACAGCTGCTCAGACACATTCGGCTCTGGCCTCAGAAACCTCCCACACCAATGCCATGAGTAAAAAGCTATAAAAGAGTTGGTCTGCCAGGTTGGAAGGTCAAATGGCAGCCTCCAAGTGCTTGCAGTTGGGGTGAGCATGACTACTAATATTCATTCCTCTTTCTAACTGGCCTTACGCAGAAGCAAATAGGAGAAAAAAAATGTATGAGAAAGCAAAAAATAGGTAACCTTTCCCAGAAATTAATCATTTCCATCACACTTTCTCTTTTATGTTGCTGAAGTATGTGCCTCAGCTAAGAATCTACCTTGATTTTATTATGAAAAAATATATATATTGGAAAGTGTCAGCTCCTGAAACACTGATCTAGAAAGATCTGCCTATTATCACTCTCTTCTAAAAAATTTCATTATTTTTATTTCCTTACAAGAGAACCAGGCAGGGGGAAAATGAGTGACTTAAAAATCTCAATAACAAAGAACAGGAATGTACCAGTTTCAAACAAGAATCAATAAATAAAATCAGCTTATTCTTTATTATGTGCTCTTGATTAAACACATTAATCTCATGTTCTGTCTTCAGCTCGTATCTACAAATATTACCTTACAAATTGAATTCATACATTTCAGGAAAGCACTAAGCCCACAGAAATAGTCTCTTTATCATCTCATGTGAGATAGAGATACCTCTGTGATCATTAAATGTCCTGTGGACTGCCTTGTGCTTTTCTGTTCTTTTAATGCCCATTTTGCTCTTTAAGGTCTGTCATTTTATTTACCAAAACAAAATGTTCTTGTGCATATCCATACATGCATATATCATAGAATCATAGAATCAACCAGGTTGGAAGAGACCTCCAAGATCAGCCAGTCCAACCTATCACCCAGCCCAACCTATCACCCAGCCCTATCCAGTCAAATAGACCATGGCACTAAGTGCCTCATCCAGTCTTTTTTTGAACACCTCCAGAAATGGGGACTCCACCACCTCCCTGGGCAGCCCATTCCAATGGCAAATCGCTCTCTCTGTGAAGAACTTCCTCCTAACATCCGGCCTGTACCTCCCTGGGCACAACTTGAGACTGTGTCCCCTTGTTCTGTTGCTGGTTGTCTGGGAGAAGAGACCAACCCCCACCTGGCTACAACATCCTTGAAAGTAGTTGTAGACAGCAATGAGGTCACCCCCGAGCCTCCTCTTCTCCAGGCTAAACAACCCCAGCTCCCTCAGCCTCTCCTCACAGGGCTGTGTTCCAGGCCTTTCACCAGCTTTGTCACCTTTCTCTGGACACGTTTCAGTATCTCAATATCTCGAAGTGAAGAGCCCAGAACTAGACACAGTACTCAAGATGTGGCATATATCTTGACCCCTCCTAGGCATTTTATTAATGTATTCGCCTTATTTGAAAGAGGAAGAAGTTGTCTCAAAGTTTTTATATGCTGCAGGAGCAGTGAAGAAGAGGGGAGGCCCATGCATGGCCCCTCTGGGGAAGGGCTACAACCATTCTTGGAGGCCAGAGAATCCATGTAGGGACTGCATCTCCAGATGCAGCTGGGGAGGACACAACACTTCAGTGGTTTTGCTGTTCAGTCATTTGTTTCAAAGACAGGCCAGAGCAATGATTTCCATTGAAAATTCTCACAGCCCACAGAGGCTTCTGAAATCTGTGTGTAGTGGATTGTAATTACCTTGATTCACCGCAAATCATTCATGAATGGACCAATAGTGTAATCTTTTGTGTAAAGTGTACAAAAAGCCTAATCAATACCAAAGCAGTGAGGAAGAGTGTAAGGGTTGGTTAATCATTATGGGGCAGCAGTCACAGGTTTGTCTGTCTCTCTGGTTTTTGCCTTTATCATTGAATAGGTGTACTTAAGACACCATCTTTAATTGTATATACAGGTACCTATGTTTCCCTCGCCTCTGCCTTAGTGAGACCTCACCTGGAATACTGCATTCCGTTTTGGGCTCCCCAGTTTAAGAAGGACAGAGATCTACTTGAAAGAGTCCAACAGGGGACTACTTAGATGATCAAGGGGCTGGAGCATGTGCCCTATGAGGAGAGGCTGAGGGAGCTGGGGCTTTTTGGTCTGGTGAAGAGAAGACTTAGAGGTCTAATGTTTAGAAATATCTGAGGGCTGGCTGTCAAGGGAGAGGGAACAAACTCTTCTCAGTTGCACCTTGTGATAGGACAAAGGGTAATGGGTATAAAATACAGTACAGGAAGTTCCATCTCAACATGAGGAAGAACTTCTTTACTGTATGGGTCATGGTTCACTGGAACAGGCTCCCCAGAGAGGTTGTGGAGTCTCCTTCTCTGGAGACTTTCAAGACCTGTCTGGATGCATTCCCGTGCAACCTGCACTAGGTTCTATGGTCCTGCTCTGGCAGGGGGGTTGGACTCAGTGTTCTATGGAGGTCTTTTCCAACCCCTAACATCCTGTGATCCTGGAGTACCTCTGCAAGTATTTCTTCAGATACTCTTCCTGAAGCTTATTATAGATATTTTTTGAACTAAGACCTACTTTACCCACTTTTAATGAAGACTATTAGGAATGCCAACATGCATGCCAGCCTTGTGCAGGAGCTATCAATAGCTGAGTGACCAAACTACACAATTTAAGTGGAAAATACATAGGTCAAAAGTCCACAGTTACTTTCAGCCCTTTGCTTGTTTCATTAAATCCAAGGATTTAAAGCAGCAAGTTATCTAATAAAGCAGCTTCCAGAAGAAACTTGATAGCAAAGGTCAGGGCATTTCAAGCATGAACAGGACCACTGATGAAAGGTTTATGAACATTCAACTACGCAGCTGGCTTTTACCTCCCCGTATTTCAAGTCTGGACACATCACAGTCATTAAAGAAATCAGCCCCTTCTCAACTGACAGTATTTGTATGTCCTTCTCAGCATCTGAATGGGAAGGAAGGCAGGAATAAGTTAGAGGTGAGGTTTCCTAAACTGGATAAATGAGCTGTTGAATTTTGAGTATTCCTCTCAGATGTGAATTGCTTTAGGATACAGAAGGCAGTGGGACAGAAAAAGAAGATAAGGACTTCTACCCTGAACAGATGATACCTAAGAACATGACCCCATACAATAATGCCAAGTGGTAACACCCTAAGAAATGTGCTTTGAAGGGCTGGTAAGATTTAGTTTGAAAGAATAATAAAATATAATCAAAGGACAGGTTTGGACTGCTAGAAGAGAAGTCAAAACTGGAGAAAAAAAAGAAAAAAAAAAGTAGAGCAGTTCTGAAATGAAATGGAGAAAAGAGGAAAACACATTTCAGCAATAGCATTGGCATTTAGATCTGAAAATACTGCAGTTTTGATCACAGGATCACAGGATATTAAGAGTTGGAAGGGACCCAAGGAGATCATTGAGTCCAACCCCCCCCTGCCAGAGCAGGACAATACTATCTAACACTGATGACAGAGGAACACATCCAGACAGGCCTTGAAAGTTCCCAGAGAAGGAGATTCCACGACCTCTCTGGGAAGCCTGTTCCAGTGCTCTGTGACCCTTACAGTAAAGAAGTTCCCCCTTGTGTTGAGGTGGAACCTCTTTTGCTGCAACTTACACCCATTGCTCCTTGTCCTATCCCAGGGAGCAAGTGAGCAGAGCCTGTTTCCCTACTCCTGCCCAGCCTTCAGATGTTTATAAACATTTATCAAATCCCCTCTATGTCTTCTCTTCTCCAGACTAAAATGTCCCAGGTCCCTTAGCCTCTCCTCATAAGGCATGCCCTCCAGTCCCCTCATCATCCTCGTAGCCCTCCGCTGGACCCTCTATTTCTGCTGTTGTCTTTAAAATTAAAACCCAACATAACTGTCAATTGGTCACAACCAGGCTAGTTTCAATAAAGGTTAAATGTTTTACTTCTCATAAACTGTATTTTCATAATGACTATAAAAGTGAAGATATTTTGATGATATAACATAAAGTAGGATTTGAGAAAGCTATTTCTTTTTTTTTGCTTACAGATTTCAATCGAAGTAAATACAAGTGACATGAAAAATCGGCTGATTTATTCCTAATGTGATGTCTCATCTTTGAAAAAATTACATTTGGAGATCTTCATCTTCTGTCTGCACAGGTAGGATGACAAAGACACTCTAAATGGCTGGCATGTTAAGTGCTTAAAATAGCTTTTGTGCTGTCTGCCACGCAAAGTAGTCATCTGTATGCAGGACAACCTCAGACACCATTTCTATGACTTTCAAAAGGAAACTGTTCAGCTGGGGTTGAGACTTGCTCATGCACTTCTGTGATGGAGGGGTAATAATTGATGTGTGATGGCATATTTTTCAAAATGAATATTGGTTATTAATTTTGATATTCAGAACTCTTGCCACTCCGACAACTATTTTATAATAATAATTAGGTTCTTCTGCAATGCTCACGGAAACATTACACAAAGGATAAACTACATCTAGAAACAACTAGGGAAAATATAAACATTAATTGCACTGGAAGGGAACTGCTTGTCCACTAGATGGATCGAGAAGCTGCTTTCTGCTTATGGCAGAAGGCAATTGGTGATTTACATGAGGCTTTAGGTATTTACTCGCAAATATTAGCTCCTTACTCGCAGGGCTAGCTGCAGCTTCAGACAGTACCCAGAATGCTTTCAGGGAATTCTGTTGGTGTATTGGCAGCTGCTAAGGCTTCTGATTCTTCCCAGGCTTCACAGCCTGGGGAAGAGGATGCAGATGATCTCTGACCTGGTCCTGATTTCTCTGGATGATTTGTGTGTCTCTTCCAGGGCTCCTTGTATTGGCAGGTGTAGGCAGATGTCTTGCGACGTGCAGTCTTAGCACAGATGTCATGCTGTCTATGCAGGCCTATCGCGTAAAGGCAATTATGCCTTTTCCTGGTAAACTCCAAGCAGGCAGTTTCCAGGAAAACAAACCCAGACTGTCCGAGTTTGTTACTTTGTGGCAGAGCTACCTTATATTTTAGCATAGCATAGCAAAATGCCAGGAGGCAGTGGCAGAATCACTGCCAGAGGCAGACAGCAATGGCAGCAGGCAGCAGCAGGCAAGCAAGCATGAATAGAACGTCAGAGCATGCTGTATTACCTGTTCATCTCTTTTTATCAATACAGCCCATGACTCATAGGCCTTTGGACACAGAATAGCCAATCGGAATGGCAGTTGTCCTAGCTTGACTGTATTAGGTGAAGCCATAGGCTTACTTTAACCAAATTTGGGGAAAATTTGGTTTAGGAATTGGTTGCAAGATAGAGTTCAGAGGGTGGTGATCAATAGTGCTAGGTCCAGCTGGAGAGATGTGACTAGTGGTGCCCCCCAGGGGTCAGTGCTGGGGCCAGTCCTGTTTAACATCTTCCTCAGTGACATTCATGAGGGCACAGAGTGTCTGTTCAGCAAGTTTGCTGATGACACCAAGCAAGGAGGCTTGGCTGATACAGCTGAAGGCTGTGCGGCCATACAGAGAGACCTGGACAGACTGAGAACTGGGCACAGAGGAACCAGATGAAGTTCAACAAGGACAAGTGCAGAGTCCTGCATCTGGGGAGGAATAACAGACTCCATCAGTACAGGCTGGGAGGTGATCTGCTGGAAAGCAGTCCTGTGGAGAGGGACCTGGGGGTCCTGGTGGGTAACAAGTTAACCATGTGTCAACAATGTGCCCTTGTGGCCAAGAAGGCCAACGGGATCCTGGGGTGTATTAGCAGAGTGTGTCCAGCAGATCAAGGGAGGTTCTCCTCCCCCTCTGCTCTGCCCTGGTGAGACCTTATGTTGAGTACTGTGTTCAGTTTTGGGCTCCCCAGTTTAAGAGGGACAGGGATCTGCTGGAGAGGGTCCAGCAGAGGGCTATGAGGATGATTAGGGGACTGGAGGGCATGGCTTATGAGGAGAGGCTGAGGGACCTGGGGCTTTGTAGTCTGGAGAAGACTTAGAGGGGATTTGATAAATGTTTTTAAGTATCTGAAGGCTGTCCAGGAGGGGGTGGACAGGCTTTTCTCACTTGCTCCCTGGGATAGGACAAGGAGCAATGGGTGTACATTGCAGCACAGGGGGCTCCACCTCAACACAAGGAGGAGCTTCTTTAAGGGTCACAGAGCACCGGAATAGGCTTCCCAGAGAGGCAGTGGAGACTCCTTCTCTGGAGACTTTCAAGGCCTGTCTGAATGTGTTCCTCTGTGATCTGTGTTAGATAGTCTTGTCCTGCTCTGGCAGGGGGGTGGACTCGATGATCTCCTTGGGTCCCTTCCAACCCCTAATATCCTGTGATCCTGTGAAAACATAGGCCTTGCATGAGGCAGGCACAAGCCAAGTGTATGTACCTTGTTTACCACAGGATGCAAACAGGAGTAAAACACTCTTCAGGTGCCCTCACCAGCATGCCAAACTGTGGAAGATGTCACAGACATGTATGGAAACCCCAGCAATATGCATGGTTATAGGGTTTTGAAGCCTAATCAATCTGTACTTCCCCAAGGAAGATGGAAAAATAGGCCAGTGTCTTTTTCCCTGTAAAACTGCCAAACAACAACAAAAAAAGGACTGCACAGAAAACCATGGGATTTAATTTGTGTTTATTGAGTCATAGAAAAAATTGTAGAATCATAGAATGCACTGGGTTGCAAGAGACCCTTGAAAGTCCTCTTGTCCAACCCCCCTGCAATCAGCAGGGACATCTTTAACCGAATCGAACTGCTCAGAGCCTTGAATGTTTCCAGGGCCTCAGTATTAATCCTCAGTAAGAGATCTCCTATGATTTTTCCCCTTGGAATATGCTTTTCACCTTTTCCAGCTTCTGTAAGGGTTTCTTGAAACTCTCTAACTTTTTGAATTGGCCATGACACTGCTTTCCAATGAGGTACACTTCTGGTTTTCAAGATGCAGAATATGACCTTTCCACAGTTCAGGAATCCTCACCACTTTCACCAACCAGCAGTGAATTCTGTCTGTAGGTCAGTTCTGCATATCTCACTGTGATCACCTGTCTGCTATCTGCCCATTCTTTGACAGCTATTTCCTGAGACCTTCCGTTCATGCAGTTCTTCATTGCCCTCCTTCTTGCATAACCAGCAGGATCCACTCCTCCCTCTTTAGCCTTATCAGAGTTAACACTGCAGTTTGTAGGCTGGATAGTGGAAAAGGTGATTAATGGCCCCAGTAACCCCTGAAAGAAGCAAGCTGCTCCAAGCTGATGAGTTTCATTTGTTCCTGGAAAAGGAGGGAAGGGGAGCTGCTTCCTTAGCTGCTTTATTCTGAAATACAGCCAGGTGTGTCCAACCAGGGCCTGGTATGTACTTTTCGCACATACTGATACACAGACAGACAGAAAGCTGTGAGACCACAGAGGCACAGGTCTATTGAAGGGAGACAAGGTGCTGAGACAAGGGTGTGAAACATTATACAGAACAAGCCAGACTTTGGCATGTTCCATTAGAGGCATGACACATTCTCTAATGACAGTGGCTAGGGATTAGCTGCATGCCCTTCTGCAGTGCTGGCTTTCCCAACTGAGAGACCAGAGTTCAGCCCTGGTAAGTTGTCACTGCTACCACATGGTCAGTGGACAGGACAGGACAGAAGACCACTCAGTGATCCCAAATATTCCCCACAGGATGCTCTATTACAGAGCAGAACAATGTACAGTTGTTAGCCATAGGTACTGGTTTTGATGAAACAATACAATAGAATACTTTTCCTTTCTTCTTTTAATAAAGCAACACAAATCCCAGAATTTCAGGAGTGAAGTTACCAAGTCATATTTTGCAGCACTGCTTCAGACATTACTGTAGATAGATTTGTTTAAATTTTCAAGCTAAGGAGAAATTTGAACTTTTAAAAATTCAAATTAAACCTGAAACTTGAGCAAAATAATTCAGAATTCTTCTTGTGGTCTTAACAGCTACACAGTTTTCAAACTACTACTTTACTTAATATAAAAGAAGAGGCCTAAACATCTGTCTAGTTTTTGTATAGATTACTCAGTTGAAATTTCCATGGCATAAATTTAGATACAGAATAAATCACATTCAATCAAATGTAGTCTTGAGCTATAGCAGATATGATTAGTAAATTCTTCAAAAATATCCATCACTTGACTGATTTTGACTCTTCTCCACCAACACCTGTGTCAATTTTTATATAAAATTGTACGTGTGAAATTTTACATTTACTACTTCCTGCCTGCCTCAGACCTCCATGGGGTGAGACTGCTCATTGATCAATCCCTGCCCAGCTGCACACAGGTAACTTAAGGAGAATGTATCCTTAAGAATCTCAGCCTGTTCCAGGGGCTAGAGAAGAGGTTCAACAAGCAACATGCAAAAATGGACTTCCCACATAATAACCATGGATGTCTTCTAGTCTGAGCAAGTTTAGGCTCTTCTGAATCATGTCGCAGTGAGGCTACAAATGAAAAGTGCAAACCTGAACAGCACAGCACAATTCAGCTGGGAAACTGGCTGAGAAATACTAACAAGGGCTAAATGAAATTTCCTGGCCAAAACACTACCAGTTTGAAGGAAGAAAGCAAAGTAAGGACATGGTCAAAAACTTCCACAGTGGGAAACCTAGGGACAGGGTGTAAAACCCCTGTCTCATCACCAAACTCAGCAACACCCTCCTACCCTACCCCACAGCAAAGACTCTGGCCAGAGCAGCAGCTGCTTTGTATCTCCAGAGCTCAATGTAAATTGCCATTCAGATCAATGGGTTTAAGTACAAACTGAGCTTTTCTGCTGTACAAACAACTGGTGAAGGAGCTGACTGGTATGAAGTTACACAAAAGCTATTGCCAGAAAAGGGTGACCTCACTGAAACAATAGATGTGGATGTCTCAGTGATGCAGCACATTTAAAATGCTATTTCCTTGCTGGCAGTCACATGAAATATTATGAGCACTCTTGTAGTTCAAACATCTGAAAAAAACACCATCCATCATCATTTTCCATGAACCTGCATTCCAGAGGACATTGACAAGTTTTTCCATAAAATTGTTCTTTTTACAGATTTCTAAAACTGGAATAAAACATACAGAACAAAAACTCTTAAGTGTATTTATTACTGCTCAATTTTTAAATGCAGTAATAGTGTTATTTTAAGGGTAAGTTTACAGTCATGTTCCATTGGGTTTTATGCCAAAGCAAGAGATGAGAACACACTGATCAGAAAAGTCAAACTGTGCTTTCAGATAGTTATGCATTAATCTCACTGACAGCAGAATTAACTATACTTGCACACAAAGGGAGAATATGCTTCAAAAACCCACTAAAAAATTAAGAATTCTTGCTATCTTAACACCCTTTTTACACAGAAAAGTCACTTACATACAGGGAGAAAATACATATTCAGGATATAAAGACACATTTTGAAAAGCCATGCCAGTTTGACTGCTACAGCATTACAATGTAACTTAAATCTATTAATAGGGACAACAACTTGTGACAGGAACAGGAACAGCTCTTGCCTCATTCCTTAGTTTTAACTATGCACCATCTGGTGAATGTAGTTTCCCAAAGCACACCTGTTTCACCTGGCTATTGTTTTAAGAAGTTAAAAGCTCAGTTCTTTATCAGTGGTTATGAAGCGAGTTTCTATCCTTCCATCAGATACAAGAAGAGTGCTCATTAATGTCCAAGAATGCCTTGGCCATCAAATGGTGCAGCTCAGAGCAGGATATGGACAATGCTGAAAACAACTACAGTACAACATGATTTTATGCTGGTAACAATTACTTAACTGCCACTTCTTTAATATGGAATAAGCTAAGCACCAAGGGACATGTAGGCAGTAAGAAATAGTTTTGTAGTTATTAGTAGCATCTTCTTTATTCATTTGCACTATTAACCTAGCCTAATGTTAAAGCATTTAAGAGGAGCCAAACAGACTGTCTACTTTGTCTGGACATGAAAATTCACTACTCAAAGTTTCAGCTTCCAAACCTACAGCTGGGATTCTCTGTCTAAATGCATTAGAGGACACAAAACCAAATCATCTCTTGGTTCTAGAGATCACCCCCCTCAGAGACACCCAACTTGGGCCAGGTCCTAGAGGAATGATGCGCTCACCATCCTGAAATACCGAGGCTGAGTTGGGCGCCAGTTATCAACCAGAGGCAGATTGGGTTCATTCTCAGCATTCTTGGATAGGCTGCGAAGCTTTGCCATCTGTAGGAGAGCAAAAATCGAAGAGTCCTGATGGGGATCTCTTGAGTTCAAACTACAGCTCAGCAGTTATACTGAGGAGCCTGACCTAGCCCCAGAAACTGGGAAGAAAGTTCCCTCGAAGTTATGAAGATGGCCTTCATTCCATCACCACAAGAATAGTCCCTTGACAATAATACTGTTAGAAACAGACAGGACAGAAAAAAATGTGTTCTACCCAAACAAGATCTTGGAAAGTGCCATCATTTACTCACTGTCTGCAGAACTGTGTACAGCCAGTACACAAAGAGAATAGCCTATGCCCTCATAAACCTTTCCTATTCTAACTCTACCTTAGTGACTGACTGTTGAGAAACTTCTGGAATTGCAACATTCTAAGGCTGAATTATAAACTACCTGTTAATTTCTATGGTGGGTCTGTAACAGAGAATATATTCTGCTGCAGGGACACAAAACAATCCACAATTACAAAAAGTAACAGGAATGCAAATCTGGATAATGACTTGGTCAAGGTTTCAAATGGTTGGTAAACTGGGTCTGTGATGTGACTCTCATTGGCCTTTTTTTTTTATAATCAACATATGGGTTTTTTTGAGGGATGCTGCAAGAATAGTTCCAGCTATACTCTTTGAACTGTTTCATCTCTTCCTCTCTGGATTTCTGAGTTTCAAAGGACACGATGCATACATCCACTTATACGTTGAGTTGTTGTCACAGCCACACAAACACATTAGAAAGCATATCAGCGTGACTCAGACACTTGACACTTCCCCATCTGAAAGGCTCATCAGGAGAAAAATGCAAACATTTTCCTAGGTGCACAGTGAAAATGGAGCCCTGTGAATGGCACACATCAGTTTTATTCACAACTGATTTCAATACATTGACGCATCTAGCTTTTATGGTACAGACTGAAGGTCTGACAGAAGCAGAACTTCTGTCTAGACTCTAAAAGCTGGGTTTGCCATGACTATATTAATCCCAGTTAATATACTGTGGGCTTATACTAACCAGACTATTCCAGGTATCTCCATGTTGGTTTTCACTGCACAGCTCAGAAAAGCCACCTATTTCAGTTTGCCACAACAAGGATGAGGCCACATTTACAACAGTATAATATAGAATCACAGAATGGTTTGGAACAGACTTTAAAGATGTCTAATTCCAAACCCCTCCTACGAGACCAGTTGCTTAAAGCCCTATCCAACCTGGCTTTCAACACTTAGAGGCCTGGAGCCTCCACAGCTTCTATGGGCAACTTGTTCCTGTACCTCACCACTCTCAATCTGAAGAATTTCTTCCTAATGCCTAATCTAAATTTATCTTCTTGCAGTCTGAAGCCATCAGCCCTTGTCCTATCACAATATGCATTTGTAAAAAGTCCCTCTCCAGCAAGTTCCCCTCTAATACTGGAAAACTACTATAAGGTCTTCCTAGAGCCTTCTTTAGACATCTGCTAGAGTCTTCACTGGACATTAAATTTCAGATGAAGCTTAGTTTGTACAGAACAGTATGAGATTGAAATAGTCCATCTACTGATAAAGTACTATCAGAGAAGAGATTGCTGGGATTTGTGATTATTTGTGGAAGATCCACCTTACTTAGTAAAAACAATTTTAAACATGCAACATATATTCATGCTGTAGCTACATAAAGGTGAACAAATTAGTGTGTGATTGGATAGAGTTATCCCATTGTTAAATTCCTACCCTTTCATTAAAAGTAATCTGAGCATCCTAGCCACCCACTCTGCATCTCCCAGGGATTTCTGCTGGATTGATTTTTTCCTGCAGAGTCCTGATTCGCAGTGACTGCACGTACCCTTGGGGCTAATTTACTGTTGCCATCTGGCTGTAAAAGCATCCAAGTGATCCACTGTAAATGCACATACACTCCAAATAATTACTATTAATGAGACTGCCATGGTAGTACACTTTCTAGGATTAGAAGTAATTGGTAACACAATCCTCTTCTATGAACACGTTCTTTGGAGACTGCAGGCACTGTGGAGTGAGGAATGTCTTTCTGCTGTGTTTGTACAGAGTCCCTCATACACTGCCAGTTCTGCTTGAAAAATGGCTGTCTCAGGGTAAGAGCCAACGTCTCACTGCTGTGTAGCTATTCCCTTTTGACATTAAATGTTCCACCTTTTGTACAGTAGGACCAGTTAGAGAACAGTCTGTATTTCCCAAACCTCACCAACTTTAGATAAACTCAAAAAAAAGGAAAAAAGTAAAGGCCATAACCCAAATACAGCAGCAATCCAGAAGTCTTTTCATGAAGCTGGACCAATGATGTGACTAGGTACTCCTTTAAAAATACATTTTAAAACAGAAATGCTCAATGTCTACACTTTTCCCAGTGAAATCTGCAGCTGACCTGTAATACAACCCTCTAAGCAGATTTATTTTGCAGAAACCAGTCATGCAATTTCTTGCAGAAACAAATGGGCATTTTACTTGCCAAAGATCAGGTTATGGCATGTAACTAAAAAGAGGTGGGTACAATATTATTTATTTGACGTTTACCTGGTCTGAACTGACTATGATAGGCTCTCTGAGGACAATCCAGGTGATGCACTCTTCGCAGGGTGGTGTAGTGAAAGACCCATGGTATGTCCAGTAGTCATGAGATTTAGGGAAAAGAATCGAAGGATCGAAGTTTGGAAAAGGAGCTTTTTTCCCCTTTATAAAAGTACAATAAAAGCAAACAGAAAACTCTTCAACAGCTCTAGGCAAGATCAGGTAAAGATACTTAAAAGGTACAAATCAAGGAAACAAATCACACACCTACTCAAGACATGATGCTGCAGCAGAAAGATAAGCGTGCTGAATGACCCACATAAATATGCCCTGAGAAGCACCAAACAACAGACAACTCCATGATGCCACTTCTTGTACCTGAGCTAGTGTGAAGCAGTGTCACTGCCAATGTGCTTTACTCATTTCTGTGCAGAAACACTCTCCTTTCTGGCCTCCTTTCTTAGGGAAACTGTCTACTGCATATTTTATCAGGGCACCATATAATGAAGTGAGACAGAGGTACTCTATGTTTGTAACACTTGTGCTAATAAACAAGACAGCCTATGAATGTGAGATTCTTACCACGGTATCTGAGACAGATGCCTAGTCACTGGCATTTCCAGAGGCCCATTAGGCAGCCTGTTTCAAGATTAAATGATCAATTTCAAAAGGTGCCTTTTTTGTTGTCACTTACTAGGGAAGGAATACCTAGTTTTGAGGTAAGTTTGGCAAGCTGATTATCATTTTTAACAACATTAGAAGACTCACTAAAGCCAGGCTCATCTCTACGTGGAATAAAGGACTTTTCTTGCTGAGGAAAAGCCATCCATGGCTTCATTCATTAGTAGGATCTGGCAATGCTGCAGAGCAGAATTACCTTTGTTTTGATAGCATTTATTTCTTCAAGAATTCTCTTCATCTCTGGTTTGGGAGTTTTCCCTACCTGTGAAGAAGAAAGAATGATCTAACCAAAGAGTTCTGCTCCATCAGTTTTCTCCTTTCTCCATTTTTAGTTTTTTAATATATGCATCTAAACATAGATCAGCTATGAAATTACAATGCATTACATTGCCTTCTGTCTGTACCTTCGTCCTGTACCCATGATCCAAATGAGGAAATGATATCTGTACAGAAACTCAGCATCACAGGTAATTTCACAATACAGCTTTCCTGCCAACACTGAATTTTAGCCTAACAGAGATTAACAGCTCTGCAGACTCTGGTATAGCATTTGCAGCACTTGTGATAAGTTTCATTCTAGTTAAAAAAAAGTCTTTTATGCATGCACTTACTGATCTCAACACACACAACCATCTTTCTATTCCAGTGAATATTAAAGACAGAGTGAATATTAATTAATGAGAGACCAAAGGTCACTATTTCAGACTATGACTGCAAACCTCCCAAAAGATTCTGGAAAAAGGATGAGTGAGACATATTCTCTGGGAGTTGGTTTTGCCTGAGATAAAGTTCATGAAAAGCCTAGGGTCAGTATCTGTCCTTGACATCAGCCCACAATTAACATAGAAGACACTGACTGCTGTTGGTCAAAAGGCTGCTACTGATACTGTGTCTCCAAAGCAGGGGCAGACACATCTGGATTTACAACTTCCAGCATCCACATCGAGACACCCTAGCTGCTGGGACAAATGTGTGTAGTGTTGCCTACCATCTGGTATAAGGTGACTCATACTCTGTAAATTGAAAAGCATGCATGACTGAAAGTCAGGCTCTTCAATGTGGTACCTTCCCTCCAAAATACACTCAGAGGATTTTGCTTTTTTAACCCTGTAAGAATAGAAAACTCTATAGCTGCAATATGAAGGACAGTTGCATGCTTCCATTTACTTGCAAAAATATGGCCAAAACAGCTATTCCATCAGTTCTTCTCACAGCATCAAGGTAATTACTGTATTTGGGATTCCAGTGTAACAAATGCATCTGGAAACAAAAATGTGTTAAAAAAGAATCAATTGTTGAATAGCAAGCCATCAGTCTGAATTTAGTGTTCTTTATACACACAAGAGAGTTCAAGGCATCAGAGAATGAAAGTTAAGCCTTCCAAAAAAAAAAAAAACCAACAGCAATTCATATACAAGTTGCATTTTTGTCTCTTATTTGCTTTAAAATAAACACCTTAATATAGAAATTATGAAATAACAGAGGTTTCATCTTAAAAACTGAAGAACGCAGAGAAGGTGCTTAAGTAAGCAGGTACAGCATGCAGTTCAGAATTCATCTATTGATATGTGACTCATTTCCATTTGGCTTTCCAATTACAGCTATTCTAGCAAAGAATTCTTAGGAATGCAAGCTCTGTATATTAGTAGTCTACAGTTCTCATCTTCTTTGTGAGTGTTATTTCAACCTCATTCACGTTTATAAGAATTGATGAGATTAAGAACAAAATGTCACAGGTAAATAATTAGAAAGGACTCTCTGAGAAGCATGAACATGGCACATTTTGTCCCACCTGAATGATGACAAGTGGTATTTTACACTCTATTTTAAAGTAAAAAGTCGTGAGTCTCACCTCTCCTGCATATCTAACTCCATTCACAACATGCTCAGAGCCATGGTCATCAGATGAACCCCAATGAAAGTGAAGCTGACGCAGCCTGTAAACTCCTGGAAGTGGCCCACCTCTCAGCACTGCAATTGATAATCTGCAACAGCATTAGACTCAAATATCTGCCAATTCTTTTAAAATAAAGACATATTTGAAATATTTACTGTACAGACATTCTACATTCTGAGACCACTCAGTACCTCTTGGAAATCTGCACTGATTTTAGCAGCACTTCAGGCAGATTGAACATTATTTGTGTTTATGCTTCCATTATAGTCAACAGACCATTTTAATTCAGTTGCATAAATGTGTATAGTATCTTATGGGATATACCAAAGACACCTGGACAGCACCAGAAGATACAAGACCTATAGAACTGTACCTTTTTAAAGCACTATCTGAAGGCAGGGTGAGATACATCAAGTTATCAAAATTGGCATGAGATGCCTATGTGGGTAACTTGTTTCAAAGCACCTAATCAGAACAGACAAGCCTCTGGAATAATTCTGCTTGCCTTGAGGTAGACACTCAACAGATGGTCATCTGAATTGCTCCATGGACTCCATTGGTTAAGTGTGACACTATCTTGGTTGAGTAGAATGGGGACTGAGAGACATAACCCAGCTTTTAAAAGCCCACATTAAGACACCTTAATTTAGATGCCTTAATCTCCCTCCAAACTCCATCTAATATCTACCTGTATCAAAGCACACAAAAATAACCACACTTGAGACCAGCTAAGTGCTAGATGATAAACAAATTCCCACAAAACTCTACAAATTGTGCCTCCTACTGCAAGCTATGACTTATTAGTTTAAAAAGCTATGAAATTACTGATGCTGCTCCTGCTGTAATTGCTGCTCCTTCTGGCTGTGGAAGAGGAAAAAGAAAACAGCAAATGAGTCAGAAAAGCAATCACTGAGAAGACATTTTCCTAAAAAAAAGTTCAGCCTGTGATGAACAATAGCCTGCATTCTACATTTTCTTTAAAAAGGTTGCATTATATGGCAAATGAAGATGATTTATTTGAAAGAAAGTTCTCTGCATTCACAAAATACTAATTAAAATTCAATTCACATCCACTGTATTCAGAGATAGAAGTTAGAGTATTACTATAAAACATCCAGCACTTCAAGAACAGATCAAGAGCAAGGATGATTGAAGAGCTGGAGCACCTCTGCTGTGAGGACAGGTTGAGGGAGTTGCTGTTTAGCCTGGAGAAGTAAAGACCCCAGGGAGGCCTTATAACTATCTTCCAATACCTGAAGGGATCTTACAGGAAAGCTGGAGAGGGACTTTCCATTAGGGTGTCTAGCAACAGGATTAGGGGATGTGGTTTTAAGCTGAGGGAGAGTAGGTTTAAACTAGATCTTGGGAAGAACTTCTCCAGTATGAGGGTGGTGAGACTCTGGAATAAGTTGCCCAGAGTGGTTCTGGATGCCCCATCTTTGGGTGTGCCTAAGGCTAGACTGGATGAGGCCTTGGGCAACCAAGTCTAGTTGAGAGGCATCCCTCCCCAAGGCAGGGCAGCTGGAGTAGATGGTCTCTGGGGCCTCTTCCAACCTAAGCCATTCTGTGATCTCAATATACTAGAGAAAAATATCCTTAAATCTGAAAGGAATAAAATCTATCATTGCCTCAAGAAATGCAGTACTAAGAATATTCACTGATGAGCATTAAGAGCAAGCTGTCATTCTCAACAACTTGCTTTTACTTGCCCCACTGACATTCAGTACTGTGGCTGATTCAGACACAGTAACAGTAGTAGCTGACAACTCTCCATTAAAATAGATGTGTAAGATCAAATAATCCAGTTTAAGGTAAAAACATTTCATTATTTCCACTGGTGGGCCACCAGGAGACATTTTCAACTGGTTGATAGGTGGAGCTGTGCATCACCTCATGCCAGCACATTCCTGCTTTGCTCATCCACAAATAGACAGCAGCTTTTACTTGGCACTCTAAAAAGCAGGCAGAATGATGCAAAGATGAAGATGCCTATGAACCAGCATCTCCTGAAGGACAAAACGGTGCCATGTTTTCTTCCTTTGAATTGCAAGTGTATAGAATAAAACTTAGAAATACTGAAATGACAATGTAAGCAAATCAAATGTCTCTCTCAGTAAATTATTTTTAACTTTGCCTCAGAAAAGGTAAAATAAAACACAGTTACAAGCGTAAAAAAAATCCCAAACTATGTCAGCATAGCTCAAAGTTAGTAAAGAAACCTTTGTTTCTGCTAAACATGTGGCTTGGTACCTGAATTCTAAAGGTACATTTACCCCTTGGGATTTTGTTTTCAGAAAATGCTAACACAAATAAGTCCACACCCATGCAGCAGTTAGAAAAATAGCAGTTTATAAAAGAAATGATGGTGCCTGTTTTTCAGTAGTCTTAAAATACAGCTTTATTTTTATGTATTTTTTACATATGTATATGTAACAAGGAATTATTCTAACAGTTATCACACAGGAAATATTCACCTTGAAATATCTGGGACTCCTAGTTTTAAGGCTGTTTCCTTACCGCAAAACACTTGCCAAAGGTTAGTTTTCTAGAAGGCCCCACAACTCACTCCATGACTCTATGAAACCAAAAGCAAGAGCTTTCAAAAAACCTGCAAGCTCACTCCCTGATACAGGAGCACTCTTAGTTCTCTGAAATATTGTGGAATCCTTCTCACATGGCTAGCTGAGTGGCTGGACTTACTTCACAATACTGGAGACATGGACTTTCTCTTCCTGTTTCTGCTCTACAGGAAGCAAGCAGATGGTCACAGTATTACTGAAACCTAACTCCCCCAAACTTGCTGAGATAAAAGTAACACAGCCCAGCTGTAGGAATATACGGACCACCAGGGAGAAAAGCATTAACTCCTTATTAGTGCCTTATCACTGCAAATCTTCATCACACTGTGACTGTTTTCATAGGGGCTGCCAAAGTACCCAAGTTCTGGTATGGGTTTTATTTGGCAAAGCCACCTAAGAGGTTTTGATCTCAGCTCCCAGTTCTATCTGCATTTTGAGACTCCAGTCTTCACCTGCAATGATTTTACAGTGCTTAAGGTCCTTCTTACACATAGCTGTGGTAGACGTGCAACTGAGTCCACAACAATCCATTTACTTGTACTGACAGGGAGCAGAGGCATGACACAGGTCCTAAAGCAAGTATCTGTCATTGTGTAGCAAATTCTTCAAGTCAAACAGACTTATAAATTTCTGGAGAGAAATTCTCTGTTTCTTCCTCTATATTAATCACAAAGATAACTGTAGTAAAGCCCTTTCCAACACAACATGTGGGTTACGCTGGATGGCACTTTCCCCAGAAAAATCATGTGAGTTAAAGAAACTGTCCAAATGGTGAATACTCACAGTATTCCTGGCAGGAAAAACACAATAGAAGTAAAACCTGGAAGACACCCAAAGCAATTTGTTTTATCACTTACCTATGCAATATATTCAGCAAATTATTTCACCTACCATTAATGAAAATCTCGATAGAAGTAGCGATGTGTGACCACTCTAACTGACAAAATTAGGGAGATAAAGAAAGCCCTTAGTCTTCTAATTAACTCAGAAATAATTTACCTAGATAGATAGATAGACAAACTCTCTTTGTTCCAAAGGAATAAAAGCTTCTTTCTGATATGACTGCAATTACATGTGTATTATGCAGCTGGTAGTTCCGTTACATAAAAAATAAGTCACTGTACAAATCCTAAAATATGTAAAATAGGCACAGTGGAATTCACTCTACAATTAGCATTATGTTGGAGAAGGAGCAACACCCACAGACTCTGCAGGCAATGGTATAACAAAGGAGACATAACAATAAACACTGAATGTTTCTTGCCTTCAAAGAGAAGAGAAATACACCTACTTCTTTTCCAGTGAGTCACTTTTTATTTCTGAGATCAGAACACAATAGTTACTGAGCAGCTCATCTGAAAAAAACAATTCAGAACATCTCAAAAATTTCTGCTCTTTGTGGCCAGAGTGCTGGAGCCAAACTGTAGATTGCTGTGCCTGGAGACTCCCTTCTGTGCAAGAAATCTGAGTAATTATAACTATAGTTACTTTGACATTTACACAGGAGATGCAATCATTGATACACGTGAAACGCTTTCAACAAATCCAAGAGTTAGAAAAAATAGTGAGTAGTGGTCATGAAGGTCTTCTCGTGTGCCACAGCTACATTTCTTCACTGGTGTATTATCTGATAGTGATAATATTTGTAGTCAAGTAACATCAAGTCTTCTTCTAAGTTTTGATAGTGTATTAACACACATTTTGATCCTCAGCTTTCATGAAATCTGATCAACCTATTAGCAAAATTCCTCCTAGAAATTATATCTGTCAATCCTAGTTATATTGGAATAGAGAATATAACTTCCAATGCAGTTAAGCAATACTGGAAGTCACTGTGAACAACAGACTTGTCAATATTTTACTGAAATAGTTTTTTTTCCTTTCCTTACAATCTCCTGTACTATAAATAACACAATTCAGTTGACCTTGACATACGAATAAAGAGGTATGCATTTGATTTTTTTCTTTTATCACAGTACTAATGTAATTTCATACTGCCTTCAGTAATGTTTTTTCCTTTGAAATACAGCCAACAGTATTAACATGAAAAGTCAGTGGTTCTGCCAACATAAACTAAGTATTTCTAGCACCTGTTAAACAGAAAAGGCATAGCTCTTCAAAATGTATGACCCACTAACTTTTAAAAGCTACCCATTATATATGCAGCACATTGTACATTGTCATAACTACAAGTGAATAAAAGATTCTGGGCATCAAAGATGAAACACTGGAATTCCTCAGCTCAGTAATCCTCATTAGGACAGAATCTCATGAATGCCAAAGGGAGTTTTAACTGATTAAAAACCATGACTCCGTGGCAACATCTGGTTCATTAGTACATTTATCAGCAATTCCATGAGTACAGTTTTGAAATATTGTGACACACTAAGACGTTTTGCTGGGCATCTCAAGCAGCTTGAATGGAGATCAAGTCCTCATAGACAAAGCCCTAGACTCCTTGCTCCTGGAAAGCAACACGATGGCTTTTGCAAGCCCAGAAATTTGCCTTACTTATTTCACCCTGCACCAAGCTTCTCTGCAGCTCTCTCCATTCCCTAGGACTTTACCTATGGACTTTAAAAGTGAACCCAGGCCCTTCCCACAAGTTGTGCAGTGCACAGGAGTCAGAGAAACCTGTGCATCACAATGCAGGCGGTACACAGAGACCTTCTGAGAGCAACGGGCATGCAGAGCAGTCTGTATTTCAAGGAGCTTGAGAAATAACCACTGATACATAATGACAGCTTGAGATGAAAACAAAACTAACCTGATCTGTCAAATGAATCATCAAATACAACTCTGCAAGTTTTCCCGTTATTGAGGATGGTCTTAGCTGAACCAGGATCATAACTAGCAAACCACGGTAGTAGGGAGCGATCGTAATGCACTTCTTTGTTATTGATTTCAATAGGTGACTGATGGCGTCCTTTGGCAAATGGGTAATTTTTGTGCCACTGGTCTGGTCCTAGAAAAAAAAAAGCAGGATCATGAAAATCTTTTCCAGGTAGGCATGAATTATACTTCTGTTACAATAAATGCAAGCTAGGCTTTGCTTAGTTACAGAACATCAATTAAATGTATGAATAAGTAGGTTATTAATCACTTGGTTGTTAATCATGCCCTGTCATTCACTGTGAAAAAGGTGGTTAGATTATTCTGTCTGGACTACTGCATGTCATTCAACTGAACCTAAACTCTCACAGCAGCCTCCAGACTTTACTTATTAGGAGGCTGACAATACACTGAGAAGAGAAACTGGAAGTGTATTCAAGTCCAGTTGTGGCCCAAAATATGCGGGGATATACCCAAACAATTCAAACGTGGCACTAGGTACCCATCTGGAGAGGAAGAAGGCCACTGCTATCTGTAGAAGACGGGACTGTGAAACAGATTTGTCATCACGGTTTGATCAAGAGTTTCATGTCGAAAAAATACTGATGGAGACCGTGTTGTTCTTCCTACAGCCAAAGGGAGATGGGGCACAACAGGGCACCCAAGTTTCCACCTCTGCAGGCAGGAGGGATGGATGGTGGTTTCCCTGCAGATGGGCATTGCGCCGCCTGATCAAGGGTTGCCTAAAGCTGAATTTTAAAGCTACGTCAAATTTTAATTTATACCAACAGTCGGAAAGCTGATTTTATTTAACTTAGAGACCTCTGCCACGGCCTCTCCTTCCGCCAGCTTCGCCTCTTCCACACCGCCAAGGGAGGGCCATAGCCAGGCTCGCCTGGAGCCCACAGAGCCCACTTCATGCACGCTCAGGAACGGGCTTCCCGTTTTGCCGGGCTTTTGCTCCCAGCCTCGTTACCTGCGGGGACGGCGGCCGCAGAGGAGCCGGGCCGAGCCGAGCCGCGGTCCCACTCACCGTTGTCGCTGTCATAGCCCCACGGATAGTAGTTGGGGTTGATCATGATACCAGTGCCGCTCCCGGCGCCGCGCCTCAGCCTCTCCCGGCGGCTCTGGCAGGACGGTGGCCTTCTCTCACGGCGGCTTTTTATAGAGTCCCGCCAACTCCATGCCCTTCCCCGCCAGCAGCAGGCCGGGAGGAACACCGGGCCAGGACTAACCGCCGGGGGCGGGGAGAGCCGCACGGCCTCGCTCTGCCCTCCTGCTGCCGCTGCCAGCGCGCTCCGGGCCTCGCACCGCTGGCGGTTTGCCTCGGAGCTGCCGCAGAGCCTGGGGGCTGAGGGGAACAGAGCCCTCCCGGGATGGTGCTGGTGAGGGGAAAGCGGCTGCTGCCGCCGTGCCGCGACGCCGAGTACATGGCAGTGTAGGAAGCACGAATGTCCAGGACCAGGGACAGGCAATGCAGGTATTTATTTTCAATTTCAGATAAAATACCTACACGCATCTACATAACCACGGTGCTTAGCCTGCCTGGTTTTTGAAATTAAATTTACGAGCAGGCTGGCTGAGCTTTTTTGTGGTTGTTTGTAGAAAGCTTGTTTATCCTAAGACATCAGGTTAGGAGAGGCTAGGTCCTTGCCGAGGCCTCTGGACGTGCCCCATTAACTCCCACCTGGAGGTCACCGGGGCATGAGTCAGAGGCCTACAGCTTCTGTGTGTGAACAGTTATCACAGGTTGTACTCCCTTCCCTATGAGATTCCCACATCAGCAGTTGGAATCTGGAAACCACTAGCTGATCCTGCTAGACCCAAGGTAAAACCTTGTGAAATCAAGTGTAGGATGTTTGTTTTGCTTCAGCTTCGATCCTCCTTTCATTTAGCAGGCTATCATGCATCAAACTGTTCCTAAAATTACATGCGTTCCTTATGTGACTCACATGTGACATGAACATTGACTTCTGAAAAATAGTTGTTGTTCTGACTGACTGAGAATTATCAGGCAAGTTAGAGAAGGCAGAGGTTAGCACCAGTGGTGTAAAATGGCTGAGGGACTTACTAGGCAGAAGATAAGACACTGGACTGTGAGATAAATTATTGCAATGTAAATTTCATTAGACCTTATGAATAAGAAGTGAAATTTTTTTTTGTGGCAATGAAGTGGGAACAAAGCTACAAGCTGGTTAAAGAAAAATGCAAATGGCAGAGGTTGGAATCATGAAGTCATATGGGAAAGGGCAGTATCACTGTACACTGTGTAAACTGCAGCATGTTAAGTTTAGTAGCAGAAAGTGCAGCATAGTGATCTTGAATCATGGTCTTGATTGATATGTTTATGATCTGAAATGGAAGTAAAAGGGAAGGTGGAAGAGTGGAATTCACCGGTGATAAAGCGTCAGTACTCATTACAAGGCAGGAACGGCTCATAAAAAAACCCAAGCACAAAACAGGGACATGTCACTGGAGCTGGCATGACCTCCCCTGAAACGGGTCTGTCCTCTTCATAAAGCTGAATTAGGATGAATTGGAACAGGTGCAGGGGAGCTGAGGGAACTAAAGAGCTTTTTTTTACAAGGAGAGACTATAAAAGCTTGGTGTGCTTTGCATAGCCATGCTTCACATAGCCAACAAATGGTAAGAAGGGAAGTGACAGCTGTCTGTGTATACACGAAATCAGAGAGTTAAACAGCAATAAATTAGTAGACTTATTGATGAGAAGGAGCAATGTTAGCCAGTATGCATGTACCATGAATAACTTGAGGTAAGTAACAGTTGAAGGTTTGGAATCACCCAAGGTATTCCAGTAACTTTAAAGTATTAAAAGTGGAGACATAAACAAAGTGCACAGGAGCTGTGTGTATTTATGCTCTACAGAGTACGTACTGTTTTCTGCCTTTTCAGTTTTCACTTCCCTTACCCATCATCTTCTCACTGCCATGACTGATAGACAAATCTCCATATCCAGAGAATTTCCTAATGAATCAGTACACTTCCTAGACTTCCAGGTGAAACTATACTGCAAACATGAACATAGACTACCTGTAGTAGCCCAGGACTATGCACTTCTATTTCCAGTCCAACATTTGCTCAGATGGAACCCAACTCTCTTCTTCTTTTCCAGTTTCATAGTCTATAAAAACAGCTTTAATTTAAATTTAGTTTTAAATAAGGGAAGTCATAATGAGAAAATGTGGAAAGAGGAGAGAAATAGGAAATGGATTTCCTCTGCTCATGCATTGAAGTTGATCATTTGGTCTTACCTGACACATACGAAGCTTCCCCACCTTCCCATTTTTCCAGTGTGTGTCTGGCACCTGAAAGAACAAAGTTCTTTGCCCACCCAGAAGGAGGATGGCAAGAAGGCAAAACCCTGGGCAATCCTGATTAAATCTGATTGATTTTTTTTAAATTCAGTCTTCTTTAAACAAGGGCTGTTCTAGTTGAGCTCCTTGTTAAATCTTGTATCAAATATATAATCCCAAATCAAATTAGTACCAAACAAGAGAGGAGACCTCCTTCTGGTTTTTTTCCTCTCTGATCCTCTGTGTTGTTGCAGACAGTATTCTTAACCTCAACCCTCTGGATTTCCCTCCTTTCCCAAGGCTTGTGTACACTGTGTCACCCACCTCTCTCCAGGTGAAATACTCCCTTGTTTCTTTCTCAGAAAATATCTGTGTAGAATCCCTTGAAAACACTGGCCTTATGTCAGAGAACTTTAAAATGTTTCCTGGGTTTGTCACTATCAAACATGGCCAGGGTTCCCTACATCTTTCAGACAAGTTTTAAGGAAATACATAGATGGCATAGAAAGTAAGAGTCAGACTTAAAATTGGTTGTAAGTGGAGGCTGAAATAAAAAAGCTTTTACAGAGCAAAGTGATATTTACCATTGGACAAAAACATATCCACAAGCCACCTCATGATATACTCAGCTTGTTTCCAGTTTGGAGATTACTGGATTCAAAGCAATACATTTTCAGGCAGTATGTTAATAACTGCTTTTAAAGTACACAAACATTATAGATGAAAAATAAACAACTACATTGTATGTATTAGCATAGTTTCTATGTGATCTCTAATGCACTTGAACAGATGTTTTTCCCTTAAATGTTTCATTGAGAAGAATGCTCAGATATTTGTCTTCTCTGTTAAATTCTCATTAGTTATTCAGGTATTTTATTCTTAGACCACAGATTTCCTCTATATACATTGCTAAGACAAACATTACTTAGTAAGCTTAAAGAAGATGCTTTTTAATTTGACAACAAAAGATAATCCCTTTGGATCCTGGTTTTTTGGCTAGTGTGCATTATCCACACACATATTTGTAGGTTGTATCACATTGTAGAGTTATTATTGTTGGTATTTGCTTTTTTGTATAATAGTAGTCATGCTAGATATTGTATAAGCACTTAATAAGGTATTTTTCTGCCTGAGAGACAGATGGGAAGCAGCTAGGCCGTCAGGAGCACTGAGTAGCTCATAAAGCAGAATAATGAAACAGTTAGAATAGGATTCCAGCATTCTCAATTATTCATCTCATATGCAAAATCACTAGAACCTTGAATTCCAAAAAAGTCTTGTTAGCATGATTTCTTGATGAGATACATGCATTTATTTCAGGGCAGACCACAAGTCATAGGTTTGTAGGTGCCATCTGTGTGCTGTAACTAGTAAATCTGCTGCTGCTTTAGACAACGGTAAAGTCAGATTTACAAAGGCAAACAAGACAGACTTCATCTCTAAGTTAAAATCAATTACAAGAAGAATAGTTAAGTTCAGAGATTAAAAGCAGTCAAGAAGTGGGGTTAAAATTCGCCAGACAACATCCATCCATAACAAAAATACAAAGCAGCAAATTCAACACTCAGGAGCCAATTAATACTCTAGTTAGGTAGCCACTGCAATGTTACTGTGGTATTTCTCAGGTAGCCTATATGCTGAAATCTAAGTTCTTGTTCAAGAGTGGGGCAATCTGCTCAGTGTGTGCTGTGAGGCTTCATAAAAGCAAAACCTGAACAGGTCTGCTGAGAAATTCTCACAATTTGGTGGCCCCTCCCCACTAACATACAGGCTATATCTATAATTAGTTTACATTGACCTTAAGCTGTAAGATGAAAAGGACTAGCCGGGTATTTAACTGATGATTAAGTTTACCAGGAGAATTTTTTAAAGCTTATACAAACCACTTATTTTCAACCCTTGATGCTAACTGGTGTGATAAAATTCTCAGTGTTAGGATCTGAACACACATAAGGACAATCTAGAAAAGAAACCCACAGTGCAGAGAACCTCAGCTCTCATTCTTTCTCTGACTGTGTTCACTGCATCATGTCTTTATCAGAAGACATCTATAGTTCAAATGCCTTTAAATATTACATTAAATGATTTAGATGTAAGACTAATCTCAGTGCTTTTAGAGGTATGGTCCAGATCCTGCCTCTTAGCTACCTTTTTAGAAAGACTGAAATATATCAGAATTTAAATAATTCTGCAGTATAGCTAGTGAGCTATCATGAGGCAAAGTTCTAGTACAGAAAGTGCAGCATGGAGCCACATTCCTTACATGTCATGGAGAAGTGCTTAACGAAAGCATCTTTTGTGTCAGTAAACTAAAAACTCTGAGGAACACAGTGGGAGGGTAGATCTGCAATTGTGAGGATCCATCGACCAAAGCCTTGATGCTATTGATGGTAGCGAGGACAAAGACACAAAAATGACTTCCAGAAATAGATAAGAGGTTGTGTTTGCTCATGTTTCATAACTCACTTCCAGAGAGTGGAGGAGGTTGCTATTTCTAACAATCCTGACCTAGCAGTTCCTCCCAAACGACTTTGTAGGCTTTGCTCAAGGGACTACAAATTAATGCAAGATCCTTGCCTAATTAGCAAACTATAACCTCTGTATATTGCTTCCATTCTTCACAGTTATTCCCTTCTCCTTACAGATGCTTAAGACAAAAGACCATTAACCCAAGAGTGTGTAGTCTCATTTTGGACAAGTATAAGAATAATTCCTGTTCAAGAGACAAAGGCATATAGCTGGCCAAGAGATTTAGGCTGAGGCAGTTATATTTGCTTCTTATACTTGCGCCTGGACTTAATACTAATTACCATTAAAACTAAGGCAGGCAAAGGCCTGGAAGGATGAAGAAATTATATGAAGCTTATTCTGAATTTAGGTACAAGGCATACACAAAAACACCTAAATAGAAGGCTCTGTTCATTCAAAGAATCAGCCTGAGAACTGCTGTATTTCTTGGTAGCATAATTGTAACTTCATTCCTGGATTTAGACATATGCATATCCAAAACTCATCAAATCAAAATGTATCAATTTTGCTGACATTATAAATACAATGTTAAAGTTATTCTTCCAAGTTATTCACATATTTCACAGAAATCTCAGCTGCTAAGATGTTTTCGTCTTTAACCACAGAAATCACTTACAGTGACATTTTGCTGAGAACATGAGAAAGAAGCTGTGAAGCTATGGCACTAGCCACCCACACAGAGAGCAGTCAAAAGAATTGTAATCTATAGCCATGCAAATTCCTGTAATTGCCAGACTGCTCCTTTCATAATACAAGAGTAAAGCTTGGGAGATTTCTGTGGTACTTCTGCCATTCCTGTTATGAGGTCTTGGGAGAATCATCTACTACATTAGGTTATTACAGGATTCTTATTCAAACAATATTGTTCCTTGCATGTTTCTTCTTTTCAGAACTAAGTTAAATAAATATAAAGAGTGATTGAGAAAGTCACTACCATCAATAGCATCAAGGCTTGGGTCGATGGATTCGCACAACTGCAGAAAAATCCTTCTTTGATTACAAGTGAGATCAGTAGCAATTACAAGATCAGACTTACCTTCCTTCACATGCTGCCATTTATATTGCATACTCCAACCTCAGTTTTGGCTTATTCATGTGTAGATATATACTGTATCTTTAAGCATCTTCCCCAGACAGTAATTATTTTCCTTTTCTTTGCCTCTTCCTCCCCATCCCTATAAGGTAGAACAAGCATTGCCTTCAAGAGCTGAACCTCTGCTTACTAAGGCCATGCTGAATTCTCTAGAGTTGTATCTACATTTGTAGTACTAAATTGATTCTGCAAGAGACTAAAATGATTACTCATGCATGTACATCTGTTTCAATCACAAAACAAACATGAACATAAGGAAAAACATTTCACTGTGAGGGTGACAAAACACTGGAATTGGCTGCCCAAAGAGATTGTGGAGTCTCCTTCTCTGGTGATATTCAAAACCTGCCTGGACATGTTCTTCTGTCACCTACTCTAGATCATCCTGCTCTGGCATGGGAGTTGAACTAGATGATCTTTCAAGGTCCCTTCCAACCTGTAATGTTCTGTGATTCTGTGAAAGTTATTCAGTCAATCTGTGGTTCCCAAATGCTAAGCAATGAGACTATGGCAGGTGTTTCACACCATCATCAGGGATCACATCCCAAGCCTTTAAATGTGCAGCTTAGTGATAAGTGTACACAACATCTTAAGCAGACAGTGAGAGACAATGAAGTCACACTTATTAGAATGTCTATCAGTGGCTTCCAGAGAGAGCTGTCAAGTTATCGATACTTTTACACAAAGAAAGGAAGATGCACATATTTTTCAGTTATTTGACCTTTATTAAATATTAACCCCCACCTCCAAACTTGAAAATCAGCTGAAAAGTAATTGGCGTAAGAAATAAGTAAATACTCAGTAAATCTGAAAAATGCACACATGCAATGGAACAAAAACATGATGGAAATGCTGACAAAAGGAGGCATTTTAGACCAAGCTACTTTATATTACAGGCTTGCCTAAACCTTACCTAGGAACATCTAACCTCAGAACTGCAGCCTATTTAAAAACTGCATTGAGATCAGCATCACATAAGTCAGTTGGCTGAGCCTTATGGCATCATCTTGATGACATTTCTCTGCTTATCTGCTTGGACGTAATGCGATCACTGTGGAACGGGTAGCACCTCAGCAGTCCAACAGCTTAAATACTTCTGCAGTTTTCTGCAGATCAAATAAACAGCCAGCTGGTCAGACCAGTTAATGCCATACTGCCTAGCTATAAACTGAATGTTTTCCCTATTCATCTTCCCAATTAAGCACATTTACTGATAAATCACTAAGTGATTTATTGACTGAACAGGAAAAAGTGGGAAATAAAGAGATGGATTCGAAGCCTTCATTGTGTGTCAGAAAGAATGTCCTGGGCAAGGAACATATGGAGCCCTTACTATAAGGAGAATGGGAGCTAAGTATGCGATATGAGAGACTAATATAAAATCTAGGGCAGACAGAAAAGAGAAAGGGAACTGTCTAGGAAGAGACAGCGGTGGAGAAAAAGATGGAAAAAGATTTGTGGCACAAGAATTATTGGCATGATAGAAGATAGGCTGGTTACCAGGAGTCCATGAACAGAAAGGAGAAAAAAGGAAGGCAGTTTACAATGTCTGTGAGCGGAGAAGAAAAAGAGTCAATGTGGGGTCATTAAATACATCCAGTAAAAGCAGTAAGGCATTGCTACAATCCTCCAGTATACACAGAGTCCCCATCCTTGAAATTTTGTACACCTGGGATCAAAAAGAAAGAGGCAAGTCAAAAAGATTTTGCTAATTCAAAATAAATTAAGGTAGCTACTAATTCAGATACTGTGAACAGGATTTGCTCCATTAGAGTATTCATTAGTGTTCTGCAATACAATTTCATGTATTTTGTTTAATGACCTGAACGTTGACACAAAATATATCGTCAGCCTGTTCAAGCGTGAAGTCATGGCCTGTAATCCAGAGGAACCCAGGCAGGCTGGAAGAATGAGCTGACAAGAGCCTTGGGCAGTTGAACAAAGGCAATGCCAAGTCCTGCTCCTTGGGAGGAGCATCAGGACCTGCACCAGGTTCTGCTAGGGGCCAACTGGCCTGCAGGCAGCTTTGCATAAAAGGACATGGAGATCCTGGTGGGCAACAAATGGAACATGAGTCAGTAGTGTGCCCTTGCTGTGGGACACATTGAGCTGGATTAACAAGAGTGTAAACCAGCAGGTTGATGGAGGTGATAATTTCCCTGGTGCCGCTGATTCTGGAGTCCAATTTTGATCCTGCTTGAAAGACAGTATAAGTATTGCAAGTGCAGTGGCAGGCTGGCAAGATGGTGGGCTGGAGCACATGGCAGGCAAGAAGAAGCTGAGAGTGCTGGATTTGTGCAGTCAGTAACGCGGGCTGAGATATGTCTGCTTTAATTCTGCTTCACCTCAGTGCCTGACTGAAGAACCATTGCACCCTGTTACAGAACACCTTTGGAATGTTTGTTTTGTGCCTGCTACAAATATTACTATAACGTGCCTTCTATTTTAATTAGGAATTTGTGGAAAGCAATACAACAGAAAAGAAGCTGCAGAAAGCACCATGTTGTTTTGCAATGGCACAGAGCATGCCTGGCAGTTTGCAAAAGACA
The DNA here is from genome assembly GCA_013400475.1 of Tricholaema leucomelas. Lineage (NCBI taxonomy): Eukaryota > Metazoa > Chordata > Aves > Piciformes > Lybiidae > Tricholaema lacrymosa > Tricholaema leucomelas. Next base: position 676,734 of record WAAF01019219.1, read on the forward strand.
TTCACACAGTGCTTTTCATTGAGCATGCCATAGTTGGCATGACATGTCACAGCCAAGAAGCCAGTTTGTCATATGCCTTCCACTTCACTGAAATTTGTGCCAGGCTATGGAAAACATGGCAGGCATGAATGGAAACCTATCAACAGCCAGATCTTCGCCTGCCAAAATGAAAAGGACAGCATATTGAGTTGTGTTGCTATTACGTCACAATCCTCATTTTTTTCCACAGTTTCTCTTGTCAAAGAGCAGAATCTGACACAGGCTAAGAGTAAATAACTCTATAAAATGTCTTTCCACCAGGCTTTGTTAGCTTTATTGTATTTTTATTGCTACACACCTACAAAATCCTAGAACTGCTGTGACACAACCTGCTCTAGCACTTAAGTTATTTAAAAGTCTGCATGAACAAAATCCATACTGAAACAAGAAACAATGCAGATTTCGTTAGTGTTGGTGATTTTGTCATGGTCTTAGGTAAAGATTTTTATATGTGGATGACCTCAAAGAAAATACTCCCAGTAAACACTTCTAGGTGAATGTTCAAAATGTGTTGGCAATCTTGGCTGGAATGCAGGATAAAACACTTCAGCATGTGCTCCTGTCTACCCACTTTGCAATGCTACGCATCTACAACACATAATTGGGAGCTCATTTGAATACTTTCTGAATGCCATCCAGCTGTTGCTGTCAACTGCATTGTTTTGCTCGCTACCTTTCCATTCCTTTCAAAGCTCTAGAAGACAGTTGCTTCTCCATGCACACACACAGACATCATCCATGGTTAATGGTGAAAGCCAGTAGGCTTGCTTCATTGAATGTGCAGCAGGGTAGGTTGAATGACAAAAACATGCTCAAGAAGTATGTTACTAGACCACATTATGGTTGAGATAGTAGTTTGTACCACTACAGTGTTGCAAGATAAACCATAAACATGCATTTCTGTAGAAAGAGATCATCTGAAAAAGTTTACCTAGTGCTCATGAGAGGCTGTTGCCTACTGCAGGGAGCTCATTAAGCACTCTAACAAAATTTGGCAACTCTTTGTTGGCCTACTTGTGCAAGTAATTCAACAAGTCCACATTACTATGCCAGTACAGTTTGTAGCTCACAGTGACCCATGCAAAGAGAAGTATGCTTACCTAGATCAGATGTACGTAAGCAAGAAAGCAACACCAGGAGAAAGATTGATGATGGACACCACCCCTTCCCCCCCTTCCCCCCCCAAATCCTGCCAAAATTTAAAGGAAAAAAAAAATGAGAGCAAACTCTAGACCAGAGTCTGCTGTGCTGCTGGAGACAACCTGGGCGCAAGAGAGATAGCCATTGAGACAGACTGGCAAAGTACTCTGTAGATCTTAACAAGAAAGTATAGAGAGAGAAGCATGAGGAGAAACCATGTCCACAGCAAGACCTGAGGCTGGATACAGAACACTGAGCCATAGGTATTTTGGAAACATAAAAGAGAAGGGTTTCTGGGCAGTGGCCAGTGTAATTATTTACATGGAGTTGGTTTTAGCTTCAGTTATGGTGGAAGCCATGCCGCTTCCTTCACCAAGTGCAACCCAGTTTAAATAATGAAGTTATTTGTATGCTTCAACTAAGTGTCCATCCAGTGATAGAAACAAACACAAATCAGATCATAAATTCCAGCAAACATTGGCAGGATATATGCATTGTACAGAAATTCCCAGTGGCAAGGAGTAGGTGGAAAAGCATTCTGCAGATAGTACTGCCTTGTGCACTGTCCATCGGGGCAAAACATCACATCTAAGATTAAGATTATGTGAATATTCCCAAATATTCACTCCACCACTTACAAGATATTTGACATCTTTTGTGCATCAGACAGACTAGAAAGGGAGTCAAAAGCTGAGGCAAGGAGACATTCAGCAGCTTGTTTTCTTCAGACTGGCTATAACCATGCATAGCTATGATAGTTATTTTCCTGTTGCAACTTTTTGCTCTATGCATGTGTAATTGGAATTAATCTACTCCTTTTCCTGCCACTTAAAGTATTCTACAGTTCTCTTCATGACATGGAAATAAGTGTGCTTACATTCATGTTATCTATCTAGACAAGAAGTTTTAGAGAATGTTTTTCATTCAGCATCTTATTCCTAGTAGACATTGCCACTGAATGAATGCCACTGTGAATTTGACCTTGCAATCATACAATATGGAGATACAAATGCAAGTGTTCATCCAGAAGTTTTATGAGTCTACGTGTAGTGTTGCCTAGATGCTCCAAGCAAATATTTTCTGAATCATACAACTTCATTTCTTGGTTAGAGATATTTCAATACAACAAGAAAAAGGGGGAAAAAAAACCAACAGAAAAACCCAAAGAAAACCCCAAAACAGCAAACACCCAAACAAAAGGGAGTTTTAGCATTGCTTTTTATTAAACATAAAGTGAATACTAGAAAAATGGCTGTTCCTTCAGTCAGATCCTGTGAGGAGAGAACATCGTGCTTCCATCACGAATGACAGACAAGAACTAACTAGGCCAGCCAAGCTCAGCAGAGCAGATGAGTATCAGATTTTGTCAGGCTTCTGAATATTCTTGACTAGCAATGCTCAGTGTTATTAAATTTAACTAAGACAATTTTAATTATTTTACACTAATCAATATGAAACATTAAGAGTTCAGTTGGATTAGAATATAAAGCAATAGAAAGCAAATTTCAGATCATATCCCTGGGTAAATGATCACAATCAGGGTCCAACAGGATGTTGATTTTATAACAAACTGTCAGGCAAGCAAGATTCTCTGTGTTAGATCTTCACTTCCATTGCCTCTAAGAGGAGGAGATGCCACTATACACAGCAAACTGTGATTTGGGGGTTTTAAGGCTATGTGGAGCACATATAGGGACTCTGGATGGAAATGTTCAGTTACTGTATGGGATTTCTTACAGTGGTGTTGAAATAGTCTGATGCTGGGCACCAGTTTAAGAACATAGTTATCATCACTGTTAGTACAGTACTATACTGTCTTTAATCTATGCCCTAGCACAACTGCTACTTTAAAGGCAGAAGGCATATTCCATATCCTTAACTTTACTTAGATTACACCAACTCCATCCTTTTCAGAATTTTTCAGTAGTGGAAGTTAAAGTACTGTAAAGATGTTAAGCATGGCAAACATTCTTTCTAAACTTGTATCCCTTACCTTTCCTGATGAGACAATGAAATCAATGTTTCATTTATAGGTCTTGCACACTCTTGAGCAGCAAATCAACTTTCATCTGTTTATTCAAGGGTCAGTAGCGTTTGCTTAGCTATAAATTCAGGTATGCTGCAGACACTGATGTAATGCAGTATGCAATGATGTCCAACAAGAAAAAATATTTCTTAATCATACACTTTCTCCGACAGATTTATTACACAGGCAATGCACAACACTGGGAGCTCTCCAAGTAAAGCTTAATGGGTGGCAGCCTGCAGTGTTAAGTAAAACAAATCATCACTATTTTCTGTAAGAAACAAACTGTCTGGTTTTTTTAAAATTTTTATTCAGTGGAGAATTATCATAATCATAGAAGACAATTGAGACATCATGTGCAGAAAGAAAAGGGCTATGCAGACTAAACCAGCTATTTAGGATATTAACTAGCATGCAGGGCAATATGCCCTGAAGCCCTGGCCTCATAATGACTGAAATCAGCAAACTTGGTGCATATCAGTGGAAGATTTTAATCTGTAGCTCCTCTTACTTTATGGGTGGATTCTTTGGGACTTTAGGAATGGAATTACCTGGGCTTTTATCAGCCAGTAGAAACAAGAGGACTTCTATACAGAAATTTTGCATGAATGAATAAAAGCAAAAAGCACTTCTATACATAAACTTTGCATGAATAAACATGCAGGCAAAATATAAAAGTTTTATATATAGAAATGGTTCTCAGCCCATTACTATCAGCATATATTTAACACAGGATTCTATAGCTCAAGAATAACTTGGACTAACAGCATTTGTTTCAGTGGTCATTTAGTTACTACTCCTGGTGGGCTAGAGGGATCTGTGCCCGGTAGCAGCTCAGGCTTCCTGCTGTCTGCCAGTGGTGTTAGAAACCGTGCATGTTGAGGAACTGGCTCCACCATGTGGACTAGAACATTTTATTGGTTTAACGCAAAGGCTGACCTGCCTGCTCCACCGACACACAAGTGAGGGAAAAGTATCACACAAAAACTCAGGCTTGAGATTAAGAGATAAGAATTTACTGAGTAAAACGGATAACAGAAATGCACGATTACCTTAGCTAATAATGTAATTAAACTAACAACACAATGCATGATTACCTTAGTTTAGCCTGTTTGCAGAAGTGGTGCAGCAAAAAAAACAGGGCAACACCAGCATGATACCCCAATCCCACTCCTCTCGCCCCCATCCCTGCAGAAGAGCCAACACCCAGAAGCAGCAGCTAGAACTGGAAGCCTCACATGTGGCAATCTGAACTTCAAGTTCCATAATATTTCAGCCAATACTTTGGTTTTTGAAGCTGGCATGACTGCAGCATGGTATGAATAATAGCAGCAGAGTCAACCCATGACAAGTGGGAACATTCCAAACACAAAAAGAACCTCCGTCAGTTGTCATTAAAGGTGTTTGCATTGTATATGGGACAAAGGCAGGATGCATTGTCAGTAAAAAAGAAAATACTGGGATGAATTGGAAGAATTAAAGATCTTAATCTAGTAAAGTTTTGTTATCACCACCATACAGGTCTGAGAGAACTGGCCCGTGGTCTTGCTGGTCTAGCCCAGCAAGCTGGTCTAACTCTAGAAAGCAGTTTTGAGTTCTTAAGCAGCTTTCTGACAGATCTTTTGCAAGATATTAGCAACAGTAGAAGAGTGACAGTGTGCCACTCAATTTCATCAAAGGAGTATTTTTTCCTGACACCTGCATGTTCTGCTTAGCAGTGGCACAACAGAACTGCAAAAGCATGAGTTAGTGTGAACCTCTGCCTCAAAGAATTGATGGCACAATCAGTGAGACTTACTTTAAGAACAGACGGTATTCTGTGTGCAGGCTTGTGTGTGGAGTCTAGGTATGGTTCAGTAGTGCAACTGCTTCTTCTGCATACTTGATGGCATCGTAACTTCCAATCTTCCTGTTAGGTTTTCTCCTATAAAGACAGTATGCCATCTCCAGGGAGAGCTTGTTAAATAGAGTTCTTCCCAGAAGTGTTGTAATTTACCATGTCAAAAGTTTTCTGAAGCGGAGACAACTTTGACTGGGTGGAGTTTGCTCTACTGTTCTCCTTAATTTACCATCTCACTTAATGATAGTTTTCATTCTTGTCTGAATATTTCTATGACTCACGCTTCATTTGAATTTATGGTCTTCTTTTGTAGATGAGGCAGTGTGGCTAGCATCCATATAACATATTCCTGGTTTGTTACCACAGAAATCAATACTAAGCTACACTCTTTGTCAAAGAGGAAAAGGCAGTAGAACAGAGCTCTGTGTGTGCTTTATTCCTCAAGAGAAAAATGAAGTGTAAAGCATATTTGCAGTGAGGTTTGTGGGTTTGTGTTTGAAGACAGAATTGCAGCAAATGGCTTGATGGGGCTCTGAACAACCTTATGTAGTTGAGGATGTCCCTGCTTACTGCAGGACGGCTGGACTAGATGATCTCTAGAAGTCCCTTCCCAACCCAGTGCTTTCTATGATTCTATGAAATGTGTGAGGGAATGATATAAATATTGGTCTTTATTTTCCTTTGTGCCCACATGCATAGCATATGTTTTGCTGTTGGAAACAAAACTGCTCCATGAGTAGTTGTTAAACTTCTGCCTATTCTGCCTTTCAAAAGCAGTAGAGGGAATATGCGAATAAAGTGCACTCAGTGTCTGGTTTTGTTGGTAATTAAGACATTATTTCACTTTAACAAGTTTAATCTGTGCATTTAAAAAGTAAAAATTAATGAGGACATTTTGGAATGACCTAACACTTCAGCTAATGGATCCTTGTGCTTCTTGTAAGAAACTGAAATTCATCTCTCTTAGTGATATTCAAGATCAGACATGAATGTAGGAATTTTGAGGAGACGTAAGGGAATGTTTGTGTCCAGGCAAGAAACACATTTTTTAACCTGAAAACAGAGAACAAGTGACACTGTTTTGATGTCTCCTGTTTTTGAGGATCTGTTTGATTGGATACACAGAAACCAGGATGACATAATAAACTAAACTCCAACAGTTCAAAAGATGATTCCACCTTTCTATTTCAAGCATATGTATTGGAGAAGAGTAGCAAGGTTTTCTCCTAAGTTCTAGTTACTTTCAGTCATCACTCAGCATTAGAGATAAAACCACAAATCATTTTTTTAATGTAAGTGTATTTATTGGTTCTCTGAAGACAAAAAAGCTGTTAAGTGTGGGCAACTCATCTTGTATCATTGCCCCATTAACAAGACATTCAATCATCAAAGTCAATGGCTTTTAAAGTAGAAAGGCTCAAACTCTTGCCTCAGTTATTTGTGCTGAAATGTGCTTGACAGCAAGATCAACTGCATATGGATATGAGAAGAAATTGCATATGTAAGCAGAAAATTGCATATGACAGCAGAAAAAGTGTTGCTTATGAGCTTTCAGTAGAAATGTTTTTATGTGTTGCGAAGATGTACAGATTCACAAGTTCAGAGATCTCAGAGATTCTTGAAATCACTACAGCTCTGAGTGCTGCACTTGTAGTCCCAAAAGATGATCCTCTGATAAGGTTAAACCAGTGCCAAAATATTTCTAAACAGGATTTAATCAGAACTTTAGTTTCTGATGTCATGAACTTGTTTTTAGAATGAAACTGCTTTATACTAAGCAAAATACATTTAAATGGAAATATTAATTCTCAATGGGAATTCAGCAATTCTTTGAACATTGCTAAATGAAAACAAAGGATCAAACTTTGCCCTTAGTTTTGTTCCTGAATTCTCAATGAATTGTGCTGTTAACAGCAGTAGAATTTGTCCAGTGTTGCCCATTCACCCCCTCCCCGTTAGAGCACATTTTTTCTCAGAGAAGTGGGAAATGCCAGCTATAGGCATATGTAACCCTTTTTTCAGACTTTGACATAGCCTTTATAATGTTGCCATGAACAGGTGTGGCAACATCTACAGATGAAGCCCCTTTGCCACAAACTGATGAGAATCCAGAAGCTCCATTTGGCTCCATGCTTGACCACCCAATCTCCTGCATGTACAATACTGACTAATCACCCTGTGACCACTCCTACGTAATATAATGTAGTAGACCTTTACTCACAGAATCTGCACTTGGGTTCAACTTAGGTGGTGCTTGTGTTATGCTGATTATAAGTTTCTGTCTGCCACTGACTCCTCGCTCAGATCACATGTGCTGCTAGTGTGTCTACACAGAGAGTAAGAGCTAAACAGGCTCCACTTAAGAGTCTCCACCTTCAGAGAGTCACAGTAAACAAGCAATTAAGTGACTTAGCCTGGATTTTTCACTAGTGAATAAAATAAATAACACACAAGTCATCCATAAGGACCCTGTCCATATGCAACAACATCCCTAATAGGTGAAATGCAGACTAAAATATCAAAAATCAAAAGCCTGGCATAGATAAGGTAGAGCAGCAGAAGAAAGGCACTTCCCACTCATCAGTACAAAGGTGATGTACTAAATACAAGACAAACATGATACCAGGAGCATGCTACAGCTGTATAGGTGAAGTGACAGCAGCAGTGAAAGAGGAAAAGATGAATGGACAGCAGCAGCACATGGTAAAGACAGCAAATATTGAAATGACAGCAAGGTGTCTTTTTCAGTGACAGAAGTTGAGTATGTCTCATTGTATCCTCAGAATATTGATCTAATCTTGGATAATAAACTATGAACAAGTATGGGAAGGAAAAATCTAGTATGTTAAAGAAGCACTTCCTCCTTGGAAGTTGGCACTGGAGGTGAGATAACTGAAAGGTGGCTACTAGAGATGCTCTAGGAGCAGGCATTTTACCTCCTCTTCATATACTGTTTACCCACTGTTGTTTCTGCTTTCCTGAACTACTGATTTTTTTTTTTTTTGCCTTTACTACATTTCCTTTGAAATTAGTTTTAAATACTGCAACTGACCTCATTTTTTTTCCCAAGGACATATGTCAGAGAAGTAACAGTATCACAAAATCTGAGGCATTTGTGGTCAGGAATCGCATTTATCTCGCATTTCCTGGTTAAGGTTAGCATTTGCATACAATATTTTGCCTGCTTTCAAAATCAGATTGACTTTTACCACTCAGAATTTCAAGCTGAGAAACACAGACCCGGATCCAGAGGAAAAGCTGTAGACAGCAAAAACTAATTATGCTTTGGGATACAGGGATGTTCTCACTTGGGTTCATTAGAGTGAGACCTGGGACTTCACTTGAATGAAGCTCTCACTATCCTGCCCTTCACAGGCTGAGGAGGGCGCCAGTTATCAACTAGTGGGTTCACAGGTTCATTCTCACCACTCTTGGAAAGGCTGCGGAGCTTCGCCATCTGCAAGGAAGGAAAATTAGAGTGTCTGTGTGAATTCTCACAGATGCAGCGTGGACCTTGAACAAACTCTGAAGCAGAGAAGTTTTCTTGTACAAAGAGAAGCATACTGGTAGAGATGACTCATAGAATCACAGAATGGTCTGAGTTGGAAGGGACCTTAAAGATCATCTAGTTCTAGCTCCCCTGCCACAGGCAGGGATAAATACTAGACTAGGTTGCTCAGAGCCACATCCTTCGATCACTTCCAGGCTTGGAGGCTCCTCTGCTTCTCTGGGCAGCCTTCTCTGGGCAGCCTTCTCTGGATTGCTCACCAACCTTATGTGGAAGAGTGTCTTCCTAGTATTTAATCTAACTCTAGCTTATTCCAATTCAAAGACATTAACTCTCCATCCTGTTACTCCATGACTTTGTGAGAAGTCCTTCTCCAGCTGTCCTGTAGACCTCTTCAAATAATGGAAGGCTCTTAAATTGTCTCCCCAGAGCCTTCTCTTCTCCAGGCTTAACATTCCCACTCCCTCACTCTTCATAGGAGAGGTGCTTCAGCCCTCTGATCATCTTCCTGGCCTGCCTCTGGACCCGCTGTAATAGTTCCATATCCTTCTTTTCTTGGGGACTCCCAAGTTGGACACAGTGTTCTGTTTGGGTACATTAGCTTGGACTGGATGATCTTGGAGGTCTCTTCCAACCTGGTTGATTCTATTCTATTCTATTCTATTCTATTCTATTCTATTCTATTCTATTCTTGGTAGAGATCAGTGCAACCCAAGATCTGTCACTGTTTCTGTGAATCTTTGCACTCTTCATCCACAGAGCAGTGCATCATCTGACTCTTGCCTGGGCTTCTTTGGAATGACTTTTTTGGAATTGTTTTTTCTGACCCACTCTCACAATATGGAGAAGGAGCAGAGGCCTCCTGTAACCCTGCTGAGGCTGGACTGCAGTCAAATCACTTGTGAAAATACAGCCTGTGCAAGGTAAAGTGACAGATTTTTCTATTTGCTGGTCTGCAGAAGTTTGTATTTTGTTCTGTAAGGCAGAGGAATGTGTGCCAGCTGGATCATTAGCTTCAGTCATGAATTCAGCACTTAGCCCTTGTTCTCCAAATTAACTTAAATTGTTACCATTTCATCAGAATGCAAAATGAATCTCTTCTGAAAACAGCCAAGACAGTAAAAAGTTTGCACGCTGACTTATATGACTGAAGCAGAAAACATTATCAACAACCAAATGTTTAAACTCAACTAATTTGATCCTTCTCACTGACAGCTTTTAGAAGTCAAGACCAGTAATTTCTTAAACCGGAAAATCAGCTAAATGTTAGTCTCACTTAGCACTGAAGCACAGACGAACAGAGGCTGCTGTGGTTGCTGAATTTTGTCGCTTGGGGGCACTTCTACCTACAAAGATTTTTAGGATTGTAGTCCTTGCTGAAGCTATTCCAGGAGGTGTCTAGGAAGAGAGTCTGATTCTCATAACCAGTTTTAAAGTGCATTTCAGCAGTCCACTCTGCAGGCAATTTATCGCAGTCATCAGATAAAGCTTTCCTTATAAAAAATGTAAGGTAACAGAAGGCTTGCAAGTCATCACACTGTTGAGGATTGGTAAAGGGGTGGCAGAACTCGCTGGAGTTTACCTGGTCCGAGCTGACTTCAATTGGCTCCCTCAGGAGAATCCAGGTGATGCATTCCTCACAGGGAGGTGTAGTGAATGAACCCTGGTAGGTCCAGTAGTCTCGAGATTTGGGGAAAAGAATTGAAGGATCAAAGTGCTGGAAAGGAGCCTCTTTGCCCTTAGAGAAAGAAAGAAAAAGGTCTCATACTAATTCTAGAAAACATCAGTATCTACATTATTGTAAAGAAAGTGATTAAATACCAAGATTCACTCAAGAAATCAACCTCATTTTCTTCCTGTCAGGCATTTGTCTTGCAGTTAATAACAAGTAATATTTTTATTCTATTAATACGTTAAAACAATAGAAATGAAAATGTCCAGGAATAACAACCAAAAAAATAGTTACATTTTTCTGTTCTGGAATGATAAAAAAAAATGATTTTTTTTTTATGTCACTTGGGCTAAAAGGTGAAGGCTGTGACACTGCAGGTCCCAGCACCCTTTTGCTCCAGCAGAACATTGGCTAGGTATTTGTCAGAGGTTCATTACAGTCTTCTCCTTTACCTGAAGGAATTTAAATATGCATCTCCCACTTCCCAGAATTGTATCATCATGATGACATTCTCAGTCTTTTTGCTGGCTCCTGAAAGATCCTGAATATCTTAGAACCGAAGGTGATTATCATCAGACAAGGGAGAACAACAGACACCAGACCACATTTCCTGTTTTTTCCACTGAATAGGATAGTCAAGAGAGTATCTCCACAGGGCTGTGTTCAAACCTCCTTGTCCCCTCAGGGCAGCAAGAACTAGACAAGAAAGCTCAGTTCTCTACTGGTATTTAGGACGCAGTTCTGGAAAAGGGAAATCCAGTGAAAATTCTCACTTCCTTCTTCTATCATGGAGAATCTTCTTTAGATGGGAACAGAGTATTACTCTACGAAGTGCAATGGGAGGAGCTGAAATTTTTTCCACATGTCCTTGCACAAATTATAGGTGGAAAGAATAACATCAAGACTCCAGAGAATCACAGCACTCAGTCCAAATTCCACTGCCAAAGCAGGATCACTTAGGGCAGGTGACACAGGAACGCATCCAAGTGGGTTTTAAAAGTTTCCAGAGGAGTCTCCACAACCTCTCTTAGCAGTGTTCCAGCACTCTCACAGTAAAGAAGTTTCACCTTAAGGTTTTCCTTAAGGAAATATATTCCAAATATATCTTCCTGAGAAAAATATTCTGTAAGTGTGGTATGAGTTTGCAGATGCAGTGATCTGGTGCTATGGTTAATGTGGCAGAAAAAAAAAGTGGCTTTTCTATTAGCAACACTAGAATCATTAAGTTTATCATAAGGAAGAATTACTAAAGAATAACTAGAAGTTAAGCTATAATGTTAAATACCAGTAGGTGCAGAATCACAATTCTTTGCAAAGCACTTCCTTCTGCATTACTATCTATGCAGCAGGTATGGACTTTGGTCCTTACATCATTAATTAAACTGAAGAGCACTTCAGGATAGATTTGCAGAGCTATTTGTCCTGGTATCTTAGAAAAATAGAACCTGGGACTGGTGAAGACTTGTAATCACTTCTATAAATTAATTCAGTCCATCTTAAAGCTAACAATGTTTTCAGTTTCCCTTACTCTGACTGCTCCATCATTCCCACAAGTTTCTTGTCATTTCAGGCTAAATTTCTGGCTTTCTGCATTTGTTTTGGTCACTGTGTCCTCAAATTTTAAAAAAAAAAAACCTTTTAATTTCTTCTTCATATTTGCATACTAACTTATTTTTATAGAGCAGTGTCACAATGACTATCAATTGTGCTTGCAAGGATTGATACAAAATCCTTTACAACAGAACAGTCTTGTCTTGAACACCTCCAGGGACAGTGACTAAACCACCACCCTGGGCAGCCCATTCCAATGCCAATCACTCTCTCTGGCAAGAACTTCCTCCTAACATCCAGCCTATACTTCCCCCAGCACAACTTGAGACTGTGTCCACTTCACTAAGAAGTGATTAGTTATATGTTTAATTAAGTAAATGTCCTGTTCCACAGCCCAACGTATCACTTTTGTGCTACTGTTGGGTATCAGGATGATGGCAAAAGGAGTGAATCTGAACTTCTGATTTCTGCTGCTGCTGCTTTTCAACTACATTACAACACAAAAATTGTTTTGATACCTTGGTCTTAATGTTATCAATTTCTTCAAGAATTCTCTTCATCTCTGGTTTGGGAGTTTTTCCAACCTGTAATGCAGAGCACAGGTGCTGTATTTTTTCATTGTGTTCTACAGTATTTGAAAGACAAGTCAGTACATCCCATCTGTCACTCTCAGGATGGCCAGTAGCCTGACACAAAACTATCTGTGTTAAAAGAACATCTGAAACTGGCTTTGCACTTCAAAAAAAGACTCTGCAAGGCATCTCCCACTGTCTGAGGAGTGTCATCTGTGCTCTCCAGGGCCTAGCCTTTCCTCCTAGTTTGAAAGCAGCCCACAACCACTTTGAGACCTATGAGCACTCAGCAAAGTGTTGATAGTGTGAAGGGCTGAAGTTCCTGCAGACACTTCAAACATTCTACAGCAGTTATGCAGCCACAACAGACTTGATGTAAGACATCAAGATGAGATTGATGTCATGACCTCCTCAAGCCATGAGGTCAGTTTATTGCTTTTGTTCATGATCTCCTGCAACTCCAAAAGCTTTGTGATAGCCCTGCATCCCAGAAGAGTAAAGACAATATTCATAAGACATGCTGTTATTGACATATCTTCTTCTCAAATGGTTAAAATTCAGTTCTTCAGGAGATAATCTGTTCATGGAACATAACAAACCCAGAGCAAAACAATGGCACCTGTGCCCAAGGGCATGAAGGAAACAGACAAGATACAGTGACATGCTTAGTTTTTAAACCTTTTAGCTGACCTTAGCATGATTAGTGGGAACATAATGTTATGCTTTATAATTTGTGTCTTGCAAGATAAAGCTTTAACCTAAACTAGACCAAAAGAAATGATAGAGGAAGAATGACTGAAGGGCATAGTCGTATGAGAGAATCTGGGCAGGTGCTGACATTCAGGGTAACTACAAGAAGAGAAGGTCAGGCTACCTTACAGTATAACAGGGTCAGAACGACATTGGATCTGGCCTGTCCAGAGACACTGTGGCAACATTAACTATATGCATCTGCTATTGCTTGTATGAGCACAACTTACTAGATAGAACAATAAAAGAGCTGTTCTCTGATGCTGTGTTCAAGCTGAAGTGCACACCTGCACATGAAACGGCAGCCACATAGCTGAAGTCTGCATAATTTATCACTTTTAGATTGTCTGCCTGTTAGTGTTTCTCAGTGTCCTAGACCACATGCAGATTTGATGCTAGGGTTGCTTTATTTTTGTTAAGTCTATTTAAAAAACAATTGAAAAATACCAGTACACTATTATTGAGTTGTAAGGCTTCTTAATTTCAAGGTGAAAATGTTCAAGAACAACACAACTTTTTCTCCATTCCATTAGGGAAAGGTGAAAAATACAGAAAAGTAGGATATTTGGATATTTGCCACTTACTTTCAGAAAAATGCCCACAACAGCCACACCATCAGGTTGTTTCAAAGCTCCAGCAAAATTACCATGTTTTGGATTCCAGTGCACCATGTGTAACTAGAAGTCAATGAAACCTCAATTAAAAATTCAAGAAATTGCCAGGAGCACAATCTTCCAAGATTTACATTATCTTAAGGAAAGTTTCCAATATGCAGGAAGGAATGGACATAACATAGAAACTATGCATAAGCGTTTCCTATTTCTGTTCCCGTGCTTTCATACACTCTTACTTTCTGTAAAGCATCTCTTTGCATTTAATTGAGGCATAAAAGAAAGAAAATTGAGTGTACCACACAATACATTTAAAAATTAACCACCCAGTTTAACTACAGTTTAACCCAAGCACGTCATGTGCACACATGCAGTGCATAAAGCACCTACTGACATGTACTTGATCTCAAGTAGACTTTCAGATCTTCAGGTTATGCAGGTAATAGCTCAAGGATCCACTCTGGGTTGTATCCCTTACTACCTTCAGCACATTGCACTGGAAAGGAGTGGAGACAGTGACCTGGAATTTCTTTCTTGTTTCTACTTTCAGCAGTGCTGTATTTTCAGGATATATTTCAAGTTTTCACATCTCCTTCCAGAAAATCTTTGGCTCCTGCATATAGCTACTACAAGTGTTGCAACCATCAGTGTGGAACCTTGAGATAAATGGTGTCCAGAACATTGTGCCATACAAAAAGATCAACAACAGCACAAAAAAAAAAAAAAAAGAGTCTGGTGCATATATTTGAGGGCAAATTTTAATATTTTTTAAACAATTGCTTAAAATAACAAGGAAATAATTTGTCCTGCTTATACATTAATGCATTGCTCTCTGTTTCTTTTCTTTTGAGGATAAAGATATCATTGCCAAGCAAAAAGCTGGAACAGCCATATATCTTTGGTTGCATTCCAGCAAATGAATGACAGCCTTCCCCTTTCTGTCAGTAAATATCTGAGTACTGCAAGCAAAAGCAAAGTAAAAGATCTGTGCTTGAAGTAACCAAGAAATAGCTTGAGGAAGCTGTTTAGGCAACCGCAGAAAGTAGAACACCAACACAGTCTGGTTGTGGCTTAGGAATGGGGGAAAGAGAACCCAAACAACTGAAACTACCACCCACAGTCATATCTGCCAAAAATCTCTCCTGTGCTAGGTGGGCAGAGCCCCTGTGAGCTCTGTACCTTAAGGGGACAGGTGGGAGGCAGGAAAATGCTACTGAAGAATTTTTGTGGGCATAGGCATAGATTTTGAGCCTATTTCAGATGGAGGAAGGAGATAACTTCCTTCACTAGGATTGGTAGTGAATTTGCTTGTATTTATTACCTGAAGAATTCTTCAGGGCCTAAAGCAGACATTACTTTTAGCAAATCTGGACAGCAATAGCATAGTACTTTAGGTTAAAAAACCCTCCAAACACCTGTTTACTACAGTTCCTGAAAATAAATACAGAGATTTAAAGTATATATTTAGAAACTAGAAGATATTCTTTACCACTCTGAATCAGTTTTAAGGTGGATCTGATTTTGAATGTTGCTTTTGCAAATGTGGTTTTGGTGCATTTTTCTTTATTAATGCTTTTTGGAACTAACTTAGCAATTCAAGCTATATGAGAAGTAGCTTAAAGCAAAAAGAAAAACCAACCCCACCCCTCATCAGAAATCAGATCTCCCTATTTGATAATAACAGATTGCTTTCTTTCAAATATTTTGTAAGACTTTCTAAATATCAGCAAAATCTCTTGCTTCAAGAAGCAAATCCCATGTTAGTATATACATGCAAAAATGCATATGTTGGCAGATGCCCCTTCTCCTACTGCACGCTGACAAATAGTCACAAGTTTTGTAGACAGATCCTTGGAAAAAAAAATCCCCCCAAATGTGAATACTTGCAAAAGGGAGGACGGTTAATCTGTTCAGATACACAACAAGTCAAATTCCAGTTAGTACTGAATGCTACTATTTAAAATAGGGCCTACCTCTGCTGCATATTTCACCCCATCTATCACATGCTCAGAGCCATGGTCGTCAGAGGAGCCCCAATGCAAGTGAAGCTGGCGCAGCCGGTAGGCTCCAGTGAGTGGCCCACCTCTCAGCACTGCAATGGATAATCTGCATCACCAGCAGCCTACAGGACACATGCCTTCACTGATCAGGCATCTCTACTTAAACAGCATGAAGCACCTTTTGTAAATCCAGGTGGCTACAGTGGGGGCCATAACACTCATTGGTTTCCAAGACTGGGGATGAATTCTGTTACCACTCAGAAAAAGTCCTGTTAGATATGACCACTGTGGAAGCTGCTGTCAGTCAAGCACAGAATCACACCCCAGAAGCACAATAAGACCTTTTCCTCTTGGCAAGTGGTTGTGCTATGGTTTCTGATGTGGAGAGAGGAGGAAAGTATTTCCAGCTAATTTTGGTCAAGAAAGTGGTCTGTTGTGAAATAGTTGAGGAAAGGACTGTGAAATTAACCTAAAGGTGCTTTGAAGCATACCTCTAGTCCATGACTGGCATACCTTCTGCAGTTCAGACAACTAAACAGTGGTTACAGCATAGTTTACTGCTTCAAAAAAAAAAAAAATCATTCTTGAGAGAAGAGAAAAAAGTTTAGGTCAAACGAGTTAGAAAAGTGTTCTTGAGAAGACAAAAGCCATATAGCCCACATTTAACATTGCCACCAATTAAACAAATTAAGAAGCTGTTATTTCTGATGTTTGCCGAATAATGCTGACCTCGCATCAGTCTGACAGTTCACATAATTTTTGGCTTCCAAAACATCACACCTGCTCTTTCAGTTTAGGGATTCTTTTGGAGAGGGACTGCTTGGAGGGCAAGCTTTAAAATACGTTTTTCATTCATTACCTAAGGCAGGAATGAGACGTGTTTCCTTACACAGAAAGCTGATAATGCAGCTCACAACTGCAGTGCCAGAAGGCCTTGTTTAAATAGCATACAAGTTTGAACTTCCACCAATAGCTTTGAAGTTCAAAGTTAACATTGAAATAATGTTTAAATCCTCTTGTGCCCAGTGGTCTCAAATGAATTCTTGATATCATATGTGTTGGAATACGTACACACAGTAAGAGTTTAACTTTGCAGTTTCTCTTTTTAGTTTAGTAGGTATCACAGCCATCAGGAGTGGAAGAGGGCAGAAACAAAGCACTCTTTCAAGTTTTAGGTATAAGAGTCCTCTTATTTTTTTGCATTTATTCATACATAAATAAATTACCATAACTAAATCTACACAGTATTTAATAAGCCTTCATTTGTCACATAATAGTAATATTATTCTTTTATTTTTCAATGTAGGAAAAATAAGGCATAGATTCTAGGCCCCAGATCCTCACAAGTATTTGCTTACCATTTCACACTGGAATCAATGGGAGGCAGGAACATTCAGAAGTTGAATTTATGTGATCTACCTCCATCTGCAAGCTCAATCAATACTAGAGCTGGAAACTCATTTAGCAGTCATTTCTTACAAGTGGCCCTTTCCAGAGCTCAGGTACTGTGAAGCACTTGGAAACATCACTTCATAACCATATGCAGATCTCTATAGCATAAAAGGAAATCTTTTTAACATTCAAAATGTTTCATGTAATTAGATTAAAAAAAAAAAAGCTACCTTCAAGATATTTTTTCCAGTAAAAACGGGTTCTGTGACTACTAAGCTGCTGCTACCACAGAAGCTGACAAATGAAGGTCATGTATATGAAGTTATTTTACATGTGGTTTATGGAGCTGTCAGACGTTGTATTTGATTCCACTTGTCTGTGAAAGGCTTTGAACCCTAAACTACTGTCCAGCAGCCTGCAGAAAGTTAGTAGCAGCAACAAGGACTGAGTGTACACACTGGATGTCCAGATGTGCAACAGAGATGATGGAGAGGGGAGAGGTGGGGAGGGGATAAAGGAAGATGATTCAGAACAGGGCTGCACAAAGATTTGCACTGTTTGGTCAAATCAATTTCTCTCTCCAATACAGTTCCCTAGGGGGACACATTCTTGAGCAATCTCTGTCTAAACATTTCAGCCTTTAGGAAGCAGAACTACCAAGTGGAAAGATTCATGAAGAATTTAGTTGCCATGCTTTGAGTCATGGCATTGATTTTATGCAGTGCTTGTAGAAAAGCATTCCCTGTTACAACAAAACTGCAGTTTATACTTTTCCTGCAGTAATGAATGGTAAAACACCACACAAGTACATAACAGAGAGAGAGTCCCTGCTCTAAATAGCTTAGATTCTGTCTGCAAGATGCAACAATAACGAGTAGCTGTAATGCTAAATAAAGGAGTCCAAAGAAACAAGGAGATCATCAAGAACAAGAGAGATAGTGATTTTTCAGTGGGCTGCAGGCACATTTCATTAAGTATATAGTTTACTAAAATCAAAATCCCAATATGATTGCCATCAAAGCCAATGCAGAAAACTACAATGTCAGCTAACTCTGTTTTCCTGTCTGAACTCAAAGCTATGCACGCTGAGGAATCATGATGTGAAAAATTTGGCTTAGGGCTTAGAGATTGCTTTCTCTCAATTAAATAACAAAGCCATTTCATAGCTTTCCTGAAGCTATGAAATCCTGTTTTCATAGCTTTTTTCAGACTGTGGAGGCTCTTAAGATTTCACATACACATCAAGACCATAGTCTGTGGTTTAAAATGCTCCCAGATATGCAAATCATCGCACTTCACAGCCTGTAAGAGCAAAGTGGTTCAGTGCTCTGCCACCTTCTAAGTGATGAAACAAAAGTTTTGTGTTTGTAAAATGCCTAAATGTCCACACCAAGACCCCACCTCTATGACAGTCTCTCTGACACAAGAACTGAAGATGCAGTGTCTGTGCTGAAGGAGGTAGCTTCCATTTGAGTATGTATTTCAGGGGTGCCCCTGCAGCTGCAGCCTCCCTGTTCCACTTCTGGTAGACCAAAACATGGTTGGATTCACCAGACTAAACTCCAAGAGAGCCATTTTTTGATGTACTCAAATGACTTTTCCCTGCCAGCCTCCGTAGACTATCTACCACAAGAAGCATTTGGATTCCCAGTGCTTTGCAAACCTCAGTTCCAAACAATCCCCATGCTGAGCCAAAACCAACCTGAGCGATCAAAAGTGTCATCAAAGACGACTCGGCAGGTGCGCCCATTGTTCAGGATGGTTTTTGCTGCTCCAGGATCATAACTGGCATGCCAAGAGGCAAGTGAAGAGTCGTGCTGCACATCTTTGCTGTTGATCTCAATGGGTGACTGCTTGTCTCCCTTGGCCATGGGGTAGTTCTCATGCCAGCGCTCAGGTCCTGTCAGAGGAAAGGCACAGAAGTGTCTCCCCAGCTCAGCCCTGGCCCACCAGCCCCAAGCCCCAACTCACCATTGTCACTGTCGTAACCCCACACGGACTGGGCCATGGTTCCACTGCCCACCCTAACCCTCACACTCCACAGTGGCTCTGACAATGCAGTGATCTTCCTCCCTGCTTCCTCTCCTCCTTCTCTCCTTCCCTGGGGGGCTTTTTATAGACAGCTGCAGCTTTGCGTCCTCGCTGGAAAGGTGGGCAGGGGGAGGGCAGCGTCAGGAGGCTGTGAGGGTGATTTTGGGCGAGCTGCCAGGGCAGGCAGGCTTCAGAGTTACAGCTTCACTGCTCTCACAAATACTCCCATTTAACAGCTCCACGAAACACCGCACCTGCCTGAAAGGATATCTCGCAGGCTTCAAATCCATGCTGTAATGCAAAGTTAGCTTCTGTCAGCCCCAGCAAGAGGCCATTGCTGGCTATTTGGTCAAATTGTTCTCAGTCAATTCTCCTACATGCAGGGAGGTTTACACCAAATGCATTTCTCATGTTAAGTAACTTAGAAGTGGATATTTTGGTCAGGAAAACAGCTGCTTTTCAGGCGATGGAGAGTTAGTGATCACTGTGGTTGTGTTAGTTGGCTTTGTCTCTACACCTGTATTGAACACCTGAAGTTTTTCTTCTAAATGCCAGCTCGGCCACAAGTCTCCCTTGGCTTTGTCAGTCCATGCTATCATTGCTGCTACTGTATCTACCCCAAACTAAATTCTATCTCAAACTATATACCTTCAGCTAAAGAGTATCCCAAACTAAGTGTCTGGGCATCAGCCAAGAAGCATTGTGAGCCATAGAGATTTTCAACACAGTTTCAGCAAACTTGCTCATGTACTCCTTGCACCCATCATCACTGGAAAGTGTGGTGGAAATGTGCAGCTTTGAGAGGTTGTTGAACTCTCTATTGGTGAGGTACAGGGAAAAGGTTGAGAAGCTGTAATATACAAAACCTAAGTTTAATTTGATTGTATTTTATATCTCAAGACCAGCTGGAAGATACAGGTTTCCCTTCTAGCTTCACTGCGTAGCTAGGCTAATAAATAACTAAATATACACATTGTTTAGAGAAACAACAATGATTTTTTTAGACTTACTTAGTAAAAACTGCTTGTTCTGAAGTTACTCATAAGTAAACATTCCTCCTTTGAGAGACAGGTAGGAGAAGACCTCTCACTTAGGGACATGCATCTGAGAAGATTTGTATAGAGATATATAGTGTATTTATGTATGGAACATATGTCAGATTGAAACTAAACCTTAGCAACTTAGGTGATATCATAAGAGCTGTTCCTCTTAACCATCGCTAAAGATACAAAGATATGCTCATTATCAAATGTTCTTCAAAACTGCATTTCCTCACATCTTGCCTAGGCAGAATTCAATTAAGAAAATACTAGGTATGATGGTAAGGAAAATGGCATCTTTTCACTTTCAGAAGAGGAATCCGAAACAAAATAAAATGTGGCCTTTTACTCTGTCATAAATTTAATGGATAATGTCATGTTCATTGCAGGAACAGACATGTAAAGTTAACACCTGTTGCAAATTTAATTCAAAAGGCTTAGACATTTATCTTTTTGAGACAGTTTCTACCTCATTTGCTGGAGAGGAGCATTTGTGAGGTCATGAAATTCTACTTGGAGCAGCTTACTTTCTGTCTGTATAAACAGACAGCTTTAGTGGGCTTGTTTATTGGTGGCTCAGAGAGAATTTTAGTGAACACAGTGTACAGAAGGAGTACTTATTGGAGCCATTTGTGGAGGTGATTTGTATGACACAGCAAAAGGTATAAATCGGTACTTTTTCTAATAGTTCATTGCTCTGTGTGAGAGTTTACACAGTCTTCTCTGCTAAGGAGCACTATGCCTACAACAAAAAAAAAGACATATTTTAGCTTTCCAGTGAGCTGGACCTGCTGCATTCAGAGGAGCAGCTCTTCGACAGCTTCTGAACGTTGAGGCCTCTAGCCACTGACACACATAAATGACAGATGCTAGGATCAACAGTGTAGCTTCTTGGAGTAAGCCCCAGGCACTGAGTCATACATCACAGTGACTTTGTGGTGGTGGTATTCTTTTCCTGCTGTTTTCATCATCAATCATAGAGCAAAAATAAAATGTAGTAGCTTCATCTGCATTAAAAAACACAGTAAAATTATTTTTACATCCCATAGGAGCTATCTTTGCATTTCTTTTTCTTCTGATGTTGGCTCAGAAATACCTCATCACCTGACTTGCATAACATTGCTTTGTTTATAAAGTCAATAGTCCTGTCATGGAAAAGCCTTTTTAACTATGGAAAGGGCAAAGTTTAAAACATTAAAGAAAAGCAGGGTTACCTAGCATATTTACAGCTGTATTACAATCATTTACTTCTATTTTCTAAACCTCTGATGTATTTAGAAAGCCAAGGGCCATCTGAACTATCCATAACAGGATCCATCTATACTATTCCAGGAAAACTTCAGTATTTCTACAAATGCAGCTCAGTACCTTCACCCACAGTACTGCATGTCCACTCATGAAAGCATCTTTGCAATATCTTCTGAAAAGATTTGATATTATACTCATTGTTCAGGTGGAGAATTGAGCTACAGTGTTTTTAAGGATGGCTTTCATAAAAGTTGTCCTACATCTCTTACATGTTCTAAAATGTCTTGACTGAAATTGTTTACCTCTGAATAGGCAAGGAGACTGCAAACCTTCAGAGAATCTAATACAGTCATCCTTAACGCTGTGCTTCAGTCAGGTCACACTTAATCAGCATGCAGTAATCCTCAGTATTACTGTAAGGCATGACTAGGATGACATCTGTTTTATCAGAAAGGTAAAGATAAGACATCAGGGAAGGAAAAGTAACAAGTAAACTGTGGAATCAAAACAGACCAAAGCGAATGGCATATTGCAGCAGCACCACTGATAACTGAGACTAAAAAGTATTAGTTTACAGTCAGTGATCTGTGATTTTAGTTGCAGAAAAAAAGCTGCGTGGCTGTATGTCTGATCATAGTGTTCAGAAGTCATCTGAGTGTCACCTGGAGATTGTCAGGTGATATGAAGCCACTAACTCTGACTTCTCTCAGACTGTCCTTTTAGAATGATCCAATAATCCAGCACTCAACCATGTAAGGACTTAAGTAAAAAGCAAGTGATGCAGCATGGAAAGTGATGTCATTGAAGAATAAAGCTGATTTTTCAGCTTTGAAAGAGCGTGGAAAGCAAGTACAGAAGAATGATGCATGGAAAAGTGACTTACAGCAGCTTTAGATCTGCCAGCCAGGACTGGCTTGGCCCATACCTTGGCATAACTAGAACAGCCAAAGTGCTGCTCCACCTCAGTGTGCCAATTTCCATCAGTCTCAAGGGCCCAACATGACAGCTAGGAATGGCTGACTGTAAGGGGACACACAGAAGTAATAATGCCAGCAGGGTGTAACTCAAGAATCCCCCTGCTTGAAGCTAAGTTTTCCAGGTTCCACTGTGCTGAGGGCTATTTCCCTTGGGTGATGTCATGCAAAGGGCTTTACTGGAGCACAGAAGGTGCCCACAATGAGTACATTGTTAAATCAGCAAAAGCATTTACTCAGTGCATGTGGCTAATCTAAATATAAAATATCTTCCATTATGTTTAATAGCTTTTGGAATAAAACAATATAACAGAAAATTTGATAGTACACAGTATGGAAGGGACAGCAGTGTTTTTTGACATGCCAGGCAATGCAAGAAAGGCATATCACTCAGTGCTTTGGACTGAGGGATGCCATGGTGGCAAACCGTAGCCAAAAAGCTGAATTGTCATATGTCTTCCACTGCTCTGAGATGCCATGCTGTGGAAAACATTGTTGGCATGAATGGAAACCCCCACTGACAGCCAGAACTACATTGGAAGATGTGCTGAGGAAAACTGAGAAGCATTTTGGATCAATCTTGTTTATATACACAATGAATTCTTTAGCTACGTTTGCTTACTTTGATGAAAAGCACAATGCACAGAAAGCACATCTAGACAAACCTTAGGCAGACTTTTAATGCATCTTTCAGTTTCAGAAAACATAACTCAGCAGGCTGCATTTCAGACCCTAGGACCTTGCTTGCAAAAATCCCATCATTATCCTGTTGTGGTTCAGAACTGACATAATGGAGCTAAAAAAAAAAATAATTAAATAAAAGGCAGTAGAAAGCAGATTTAGTAAATACCACTTAGAGATGTGATACAGAGAAAATAAACTGCCTGTTTAAGACACACCTTCTGGATCTGAAAACCAACACTGATAAACTCTACAGGAAGGTGACTCTCCTCTATTTCCCATAGGGATTTGCTTGTGTGGCGGTCACACTGAAATCCAAATCTGAACTAGGCTTTCTACTTTTATACACACTGGCACAGTCTGATTTTAAATGATCCAGGTATGAGAATCTGACCTATCCTGATTGCTTTTATAAGGTCTGGGCATGCCAGTTGGAGGATTCCATCAGACTGGCAACCCTTCTGTATCAAGATAGAGTCATGTGTATGACCTTCATTTTGCATGACATTCTTGCAGTGGCATCTACCTGGAACAGTCCTAACTAGACCACAGAAATGTGGAGGTGAGGCTGGAAGAGTTCATAAGAGTTTCACAAAAGGCATCTCCATATAGATCACAGTTAATGGTGCAGCAAATCAGAAATAATCAATACATATTTTCCAGTGAGTCACATCCTCCTAAAAGAGAATTTTATGTGAAAATCACTGGATGTGTTTCCAGCCCTTGAAGTAAGCCCTCTTCAGGCAGCAGTTTTCAGCTGTTAATCCTTCCAGAAATCCCTTGAGGTGCCTGCCCTTCAAAGCCCTGAGAAAGTCACTCCTTATGAATTCGTACCATTTGTGTACTTCCAAAGGTCAGAGTAGAGCGTCCCATTTCTATCAACACTTGTGTTACTCTTTGCCTCAATTGAGTTAAGATTTCACTCTGAGATCACAAAATGGCTTTGAAAGTATATGTTGCATCCCTTCCTTGGTGACCTGAGTTATTATGGGCCCACCAAGGTAGAAATAATTCACCTCAGCCACTTCAATCTTAGCAGCTCAATCCACCTGCTGGCTGTTGCAGTGTTCTTCAGTGGCTTGACCCTTAGGTATGTGAGCATCCACATGATATGCTTTGACCATCAGGTTCTCTGCCCGAGCAGAAATATCTTGCCATAACGTAGCTGCCCAGATGGATTTACCTTTGCACTGCCAGTTGTTTTTCTTCCCTGCCCCCATAAAGCATTTGTCAGCATCCAGAAGTCTACAGAGATAGAGCATTGGCCATTTTTCTCTCT
This sequence comes from Tricholaema leucomelas, assembly GCA_013400475.1. Classification (NCBI taxonomy): domain Eukaryota; kingdom Metazoa; phylum Chordata; class Aves; order Piciformes; family Lybiidae; genus Tricholaema lacrymosa; species Tricholaema leucomelas. The sequence goes on from WAAF01019219.1 coordinate 701,088, forward strand.
TGACAGTATCTAAAGCCAACTGGATAGCTTTCATCTCTGCAAACTGACTTGATTTACCTTCTCCCTCAGTAGCTTCTGCAGCCTGTCATGTGAGCCTCCACACAGCACCCTTCCACACTCAGTCCTTTACCACAATACAGCAGGACCCCTCTGTGAACAGGGCACAGCAGTTTCCATTATCTAGGAGTTTTCTACCAAAGGCTCCACATGAAACCATTCTTCCCAGCTGCAGTGTGTATAGCACATGTGTAATGTCTTGTCCTGTCCAAACTGGCCCAAGTGCTACTGCGTGCACAGTCTCCCCTTCGATTTGTTCTAAGGCCTGTGACTGGTCAGGGCCCCATTGAAAATCATTCCTCTTCTGAGTAGAGAGGACTCACAATCAAACTAGTCTGAGATATGCATCCTCCAGAAACCCACAACACCCAAGTAAGCCTGTGTTACCTCCTTCTTGGTGGGTGGAGACATAGCTGTAATCTTGATGGCATCCACTGGGATCTGGTGATGCCTGTCCTGCCATTTTATCCCTAAGAACAGGATCTCTCTTGCAGGTCTCTTGACCTTACTTTGCTTTATAGCAAATTTGGCCTTCAGGGAAAGTCTGGGTTATTTTACTCCCTTTCTCATAAACTTCTTCTGCAGTGATGTCATTCACTCTTATGTTGCCAGTCCAGAATGTCAGATTACATAACATACTCTGAGTCTCACAAATCCCAGCAACCCCCCCACCTCCTGTCATGCAGCAAGCATTGCCTAGAATGGTGTAGGACGTATGATCCATCTTAAACCAATACAGTTAGGTAACTTGGGAAAAAAAACCAAACCAACTACCAAACCAAACACTCTTTATACTCCTGAATGGATGCTAAGACTGCGTGATTTGTTTTGGTGATCAATGCTAGACATATCTTAGTGATTTAGACAAACTCTGCTCTTAAATTTTCATACTCATTTCAGTGACCTTACTTATAGCCACAGTAGTGCTGAAGTGCCAAAATACATTTCAAGTATGGAGTCAAAGTACTTAGATCCTTTCCTTTTGACTCTTAACCTTAAGGATGCTTCAGTGCTACCCATAAAAGCAGTAAAAAGTATCAATGTAATACCCTACCTTTTATATATTTTAACTGAAGGGGGTTTGTAAGTAAACCATTTATGTTATTGTGGAACTGTTCTTCCCAGATAAGGACAGAGTGTTTTCTCTTCCTAACTTATCTGCAGAGTCAATCAGTAAAGGTCTGGTGAAGGCCTTGATGTGAGATAGAGGTAAATAAGGAAATAATGTTTCATGCTTTCAATGACTATAGACAGTAGACAGTAACTACTGTTAGATTGTGCTGTGCTTCAGGCTTTTTTGGAAGTTGTAACAACATCATACTAAGAATGAAAAATGACCTAATAATGGTTAGTTTTAAGAAATATTCTGGGCTGAAATCACAGAATCACAGAATGTTGGGAAGAAATGAAAAAATGAGGATTAAATGTATGATAATGAAGATCAAGAAATAAGAAGTCTAAAGCCAGTCTATAGTAGTGCTTTGTATAACCAAGCACTATCTGCTAATCTCTCAAATATCCCACATTGACAGAGCAAAGATTTCCCAGCTATTCAGTAGGGAAATTTCTTCAGGACAACACAACTGTAGTAAAGAAGATCTCATAAGAGATGAGAAGCCGTTAAGCCTTCTCCTGTGTGTAACACTGATCTTATCTGAGGATCTGGGGGTGTCAATCTTTGGCTAGTCTTTGTGCTGATGTAATTGTGCAGTACTTCCTGTGTCACAAGGCTGTGTTAAAGATGAATAATATGACTACTGCAAGCTCTTTTCACTCACCAAATCAGACATGCAAGTGCTAAATCTTAGCTTCCTATGTGTTACATGAACACCTTTACTAAAAGGAGAAAATATGATCTGTTCTTGGTGCTGGCACTGCACAGCATTACCATACCTATTTCATTATTTTCTGGTGGAGTTACAGTCTGCAGGTGGCATGCTGGGTGGAAAGAACAGCAGATTAAGTGCCCACAGCAACTTGCATTTTATGTTAGTATTGCTCAGTTGCTTCCCTAAACATTAGTGTTTGTAGAGTTAGTTTCACTAGGCAGTCTTTTCTGTGCTTCTGGCTCTGCATTTTCACAGAGGTTCTCTACAGAAATTAAAGCAAAGTATTTTAAGGCATTAGGCATGGAAAATATTTTTTCTAACCCTGCATCACTATACCTTTTCTGACAGATGCAATGAACCTCAGTGTTTCAATTATAGGTCTTACACACACAAGTGGGCAATAGGCCAAGAATTTTCATCTGTGTATTCCAGGACCAGTAGCATTTGTTTAGCAATAAATTCAGAGATGCTGTAGGTTGTGATCTTCTGTCAGGACTGGGATAATACATGCCACGATTAAACCCTTTCTCAAAACAGTTTATTCTAGTTAATCACTTTCCAATTGAACTCCAGAGACTAAAATCTAACAAACTGTAATAAATTACTTCCGTTGGAAGATGAAGAAGGGAGCACATGCTGCCACACTCATGGTTGTCTTCCAGATGTCTTATGTCTTACTACTACGTGAAAAGAAAGGTAATGATTATGTGAAAGGAACATCGAAGTCGTGCAATGTGTGTCTTTTTCTTCTCTCCCTTGGGATGTCCACTATTAATTTGGACAAAGCAAGAAAGAAGTACAACATCTTTAATTCCTCAGGAGGCTAACACTGAATGACATTTCTGCCTTTTATCTTTATAGCATTTTAATCATTTTATCTATTATTTTAGTATATAAAACTGTAAAGGTGGAGGCCATCTACCTGTTAATGTGGGTACACTTCATTTTTTGATAACAAATTTTCATACACAGAGAACACCTGCAATTGTGCAACCAAAATATGTTTGCAAATCTAGACAAGTAATTTCTATGTTTGCAAATGTATGCAAGTAACTGCTTGATACTAGATCCTGAGTGATGGAAAATATCAGTATCATAAATCCCACGATTTAATGTCAGATGTCAGTTACTGAACAGAAAGTTAAAACCAAGGTAAGATAAAAGGTATTTCAAATTTAAATGACTTTGAAATCCACTTCTCTCACTGACATAATCTTCATCATTAGGTTTATTTTGAGTTAAAGAAAAAATGAACAAAAACCTACAAACAAAACCCCCAACAACAACAACAAGCAAAACCCAAACCACCACAAACAACAGATTTAATTTGAAAATAAATACAGTGTGCTTAACATGTATCTTAACAAAATTAATATGTCCGAAAAAAAAAAGCACTTCTCCCATTTCTTTCCTCAGTCCCCATCCCCAGGCTCATCCTAACTCCATAAGGTGAAACTGCACAACCCAGCTGCCTAAAAACAAATGGTCAAAGTGCTGCAAATAAGTGAGGGTGTACCAACTAAAATATCTGCTGTCAAAGACAAGACTTCATTGATTAGACTCTTAATTTTTACTCTTATCACCCACAGATGACTCCCCTTCTCAACTGCAGGGTTCAGGGACTTGTTTTCATGTGCCTTTGCCTATGAAGGAAAGGCAGAGAAGAGTTTTCCTCTGACAGTCAAACAATGGTCACTTCAGTAACTTGTTAATCCTTTTAAAGAGCGCTTTTTTTTTTCTCTTGAAATCAGTCAAATAAATGAATTTATGATCAGCTGTTTAGATCATCTGAAAAACAAAAGTACGGCTGCTATAGCTGCAAGCTGCTGCAACCATAAACTATCCTTGCACATGCTTTCATGGAGTGCTACTAATAGTTTTTAAAAGCATGTTTCACAAAGGTGAGGAAAGTCCTCATTCTGTAGTGCCACCCTTCTTTTCTAAAGGTTTATGTTCTGGATAAGTTTCTTAGTTTTCACAGAATCAGAGAACCCAAGACAGAAAAGAGTAACAGCAGAGAGTTTTATACTCCTGATAGAAAATGTAATGCCCAGATAAGCCTGTAGAATATTAACAAGACTTTGTCAATAGCAGGACTACTTATGATATGTTGTAATGCTAATAATTTGTTCTGAATTCTAGCAAACTAAGCTCCTCATTGTGAAAGGACAGTAAATTAAACCCCTTTGTCTTGCTTTAAAAAAGCCTCAGTCTGGCTATTGGTCTTGATAGTCCTCCTCATATGAACATACTCATCTCAAGCTGTGGTTCAGGAAGCTCAAGGTCACATATGAAAATGTTTCTCCACCAAAGGTTTATATTTTAATAATGTCATGCTCATATTCAAAATCAATTGCAAGAGTGATAGTAAACATTAGTTGTTTGGTATTATGAGAGTTTTGCTGGTTTGCAGAGGGAAGATGCTTGAGGAACTGAAGTTTCCAGTCACTGTCACAGCTCCAGTGCCTCAATGAAGGCAAGTCACATTCCCTGTGGGGAAAACCTTCTTATGGATCACATAAGATATGTTTATCACCTATCAGCCAAGTAGATCTGTGGCCGCTCTGCCACATAGATCATAACTCAGCATTGACTCAGAAAGATAAAGATTTGCTGTTACTAGACAGTCACTTAGTGCGTTATTTGATTCTGTGGTCTAATAACTAAAGCTTTCATTTATTTAACACAATGAGGAAGAAAATTAACTCAATGGACCACTGATACACTGATATCATGGTGACAGATTTGTGCTATGGAGGACAAGATGCTAGAAAATAGTCTGAGACCTTCTTCTGCCTCTAGAATTAGAGAAATGGACTGCTGCTGGCCACCTAAGCCATCTAGTACATAATCCCAGCCCAGCAGAGAATATAAGCACATACAGAGTTTCAAGTTTATAACCAGTTCTTTTGATTTCAGTTGGAGTGCTCACACTTCTATGCTTTATAGACACAATTGAAGTGAAACACATATTTTGTAATAGATATTGCAGTTTTATTTTAGACAGCAGTGCACTGGTTTAAAACTCACATTAAATTTCAATTTTGAAGAAACTATGAATTTGCTTCAAAAATGAATGTAACCTGATTCTATTATGGAATCAGCTTACCAGATGTTCTTTTGGTGTGCTGGGGTGGACTTGAGAGAATCAAGCCTGTGCTTCCCCAGTTAGTCAGTGCCTGCCAATGCAAAGCACTTGATTTGTGTTCTGCTGCATCTCTAGCAGATGGTGCAAACTGGCCGTTCCTTTTAAAACAACATCAACAGCACTCTTGAAAAGCTTTCACATCACTAGTAGTCCTTCTCTGGTGCTTCCCTCTGTTACCCATATGTCAGTTGCAAAGGCCAAGCCACATTTTGCTGGTCCTCATTAGGAGGATCTCTCATGCTCCTTCACTCAGTCTCCATCAGGGTTTGAACTGTTGCATATTTGTGTACTTTGAAAATCCCTTGGGGACAGAGAATAAGATTCATGCAGAACAGACAGAGTCATCCATCATCAGGTTGTTAATACTATGAATACTTGTAAACAGTAAATAAATCAGCCACAAAATCACTTCTGAGATAAGCAGGCTTGCTTTTAAGTGACGAGGGATTCTGTTGTCTTCAGCATTCCATCTCCTTTCTTCAGAATGTATGGCACAGATTAGAGATTAAGGAATTTCCACCTGTGGGCATGTAACATAAATTGCACACAAGTAGTTGTGATGTGCTTATTATATTCCAGTACAATAAATAAGCAATCCCTCAGCAGTCGCAGCATCTTAAAGAAAAAGATCTGTTTCTGAGAGTTTCTAAGATTGTCCTGAAATAGCAGCCAATGATGCTGTGTTTATAAAACTTGTTTTTCTCTCTGCACTTACTACATGATACTTGATCTCACTGTGGTATTGCCCTTTGGAATGGAAAAAACCCAACAGTTTAGTTAGGCTTTTAGGAAGCATTAGCTAATTATATCTTTTGTAATCCTCTTCATTTAGAACCAGGAGCCTGTTTGTAGTAGATGAGATCATCCCTGTCTTGCAGCATCCTACGTGGTCACTTCTCTGTCAGCATGCAATGGGATGGACAATGACCATAGGGATGATAAGGGACAGGATAAGTTTTTCAGGATTTCTTCTTAGCTTTTCTGAAGAGGTAAGAGCATGGCTACATGGGTGTGCCATCATGAACTTGTCTCACCTTCAGTAACACTCTTGCTTTCTCTCTGTCATCACATTGAGATCAACTCAGTGGCTTCTTTCTTCCATCTCTGTTAAGTCCATCTCTGGACAAATAAGGTGTGGTAAGCTTTTAGTTTTTCAAACTGAGGAGATCTGCAGTCTCCTCTGTTGACCTGGGACTCATGTAGTTCTTTCTGATCCTTTTCCAGTACTCCAGAGTTCGTATTTTTGTTGTTGCCTTTATGAGAGTAGGTAACTAGGTAGTGCATAGTGTGATTTCATGTTGGCAGGGAGCATGGAACACATGGTTATTCTAACTGCAGCAGAACCTAGGGGAAACAGGGCAAGCAGGTCCTATTTTTGACGTTTCAGGCGCACCACGCTTTTACCAAAAAAATTGGGAAATCTGCTGTGCATTTAATAATGGAAAAGATCTAATGTTTAATCTATTTAAAACCAACTAATTTCCTTTAGTGCTGTTTGGCATCATAAGGCTCAATTACATTCCAATGGGACACCCAGTCTTGAAGATATAGAGCATGGGTACAAGCTAGAACACAGAAGTTCCACCCCAACACAAAGAGACATTTCTTTACAGTCAGAGTGCCAGCACTGGAACAAGCTGCCCAGAGAGGTTGTGGACTCTCCATCTCTGGAGACTTTCAAAACCTGCTTGAATGTGTTCCTGTGCAGCCTGCTCTAGGTGATCCTGCTTTGGCAGGGGAGTTGGACTGGATGATATCTGGAGGTCCATTCCAATGCCTATCATTCTGTGTTTCTGTGAGTAAATAGGCGTAGTTCCTTGCAAAAACCTTGCCTAATTCCTGTACAACTTGCATTAAATCACGATCATTCATGTCATTGCTCTACTGCAATACTTTGCACAAAGATAGCCAGAGATTCCTCAGACCAGGTGATACCTGTTGGCTTGGACTTGCCCTCCTCCTTGTTCTCCTGAATTGTTTTATCTTTGCAACTTTTGCTTCTACTAGTTTACTTACAATAGCTACAAGGGAAGGTCATCTAATACAACTTAAGCAATTTTTCACCAGAGCATTACCAGTAACAATATCCTGACTCTCTGTACACATAGAAAAAAAAAGGATCACTATGAGAGCAAGTGAAATATTGTTGAAATTTTGTGTAGGGTTTTTTTGTTGTTGTTTTTGTTTGTTTTTATATATATATATAAATCTATTCGCTATCCAGATATGTAGCACATGGCACATGGATATTTTCCTTTGAATGTTCTTGTAATGTAATATTTTTAAGAAGAGGTTTTTTTTGTTTTGATTTTTTAAAATTATGTTGGGTGGGGGTTTTTGTTTGCTTATTTGGTTTTTTTTGTTGTCTGCTTTGGTTTTTCTCTGGCCAGTGTTTGCTTCAAATATGAATATTTTACATTCATTTCTATATTAAGTTACTTTTTAATTTCATACTCACAAATAAAGTCAACAGATATCCTTCTATGGATGAAGACATACACACCTGTAGTGGTTTGCAGGTTCAGAGCTTTAGACACTGAAACACTGCCCACACTCATCTGGAAAGCAGGGGATCCACTTTTATTTATACTGTGAAGATTTTGCCAAGGAGATCACATTTCTTTTATCCCAGTTTCCTGGAAAGATAGAATAGAAATTAGAATAGAATAGAATAGAATAGAATAGAATAGAATAGAATAGAATCAACCAGGTTGGAAGAGACCTCCAAGATCATCCAGTCCAACCTGGCACCCAGCCCTATCCAGTCAACTAGACCATGGCACTAAGTGCCTCATCCAGTCTTTTCCTGAACACTCCCAGGGACAGTGACTCCACCACCTCCCTGGGCAGCCCATTCCAATGGCAAATCACTCTCTCTGTGAAGAACTTCCTCCTAACATCCAGCCTAGACTTCCCCTGGCACAACTTGAGACTGTGTCCCCTTGTTCTGTTGCTGGTTGCCTGGGAGAAGAGACCAACCCCCACCTGGCTGCAACCTCCCTTCAGGTAGTTGCTAACACTTTCCCTGTTGCAGAGTGTGGATAGCCTAAAATGTGGAGCCAACAATCAGTGGTTGATGGGATACAGACTTGTGTTTTAAGAAGCTTGTTATCATCCATGATCTTCAGCCTTCTTATGCCATGTGCTGGTGGGACAGTTTGTGTGGTTGCTGTCTTAGCAATTAAAGCCCATAGTTCTAATGCATAAATATAATGTGACAACGTCTGGACTACAACAGCCACAGAAATAATTATAAAATGTTTTAAATCACATAACTTTGTAGATGATTTACTTGAATACTTATGGCAATTTGTAAAAATCTTTAGGAAAAAGTTTCAGTGGTCTTTGAGTTGAGAAGTCTTTCCTCCTAGCATGAAGTTGTAAAAAGCCTTGAAATGTTTTCTGTCAGGTAGAAGAGGGAGCTGAAAGAAGTCACCCAAGTGGCAGATGCTGTGCAACAAGCAGCAAGATATCTGCCACCCTTCCTAAGTTGTGTCTATCCTAACTTGTGCCTTATGAAGAAAGGCTGAGAGACCTGGGGATTTTTAGTCTGGAGAAGAGAAGTCTGAGAGGGGATTTAGTAAATGTTTAGAAATATATGAGGGCTGGGTGTCAAGAAGGAAGGGACAGCCTCTTCTCACTTGTGCCCTATGATAGGACAAGGGGCAATGGATGTAAACTACAGTGCAGAAGTTCCACCTCAGCATCAGGAAGAACTTCTTTACTGTAAGGGTCATGGAGCACTGGAACAGGCTCTCCAGAGAGGTTGTGGAGTCTCCTTCTCTGGAGATTTTTAAGGCCTGTCTGGACGCATTCCTGTGCAACCTGCACTAGATTATATGGTCCTGCTCTGGCAGGGGAATTTGACTTGATCTCTAGAAGTCCATTCCAACCTCTAACATCCTGTGATCCTGTGATCACCTATAGCCAGGTGGGGGTCAGTCTCTTCTCCCAGTCAACCAGCAACAGAACAAGGGGACACAGCCTCCAGTTGTGCTGGGGGCGGTATGGGCTTGATATCAGAAGGAAGTTCTTAACAGAGAGAGTGATTTTGCCATTGGAATGGGCTGCCCAGGGAGGTGGTGGAGTCACTGTCCCTGAGGTGTTCAAGAAAAGACTAGCTGAGGGACTTAGTGCCATGGTCTAGTTGATTGGCTAGGGCTGGGTGGTAGGTTGGACTGGATGATCTTGGCAGTCTCTTTCAACCTGGTTGATTCTATGATTCCTTAGTACTTTGTTTAAATTGAAACCTAAGGAAGGCTGATTGTACAGCCAGGTTGTAATTTCAGGAATTAAAAAGAGTGGTGAGTGGATTCTTCTCCTTTGAGTCTTGATTCCTGAACTCTTCATGTGTTCTTCAAGATCTCCTTCATAACATTGCTCTTATTCTCTACATAAAAGTAGAAAAAAAAAACATTTAATTGTTTTTGACTGATTTTAGTTTACAGTTGTAAGAACCAACATCTTAAGACTTTAATGAAGAAATACTGTTAAGTAACATTTTAGTAACAGTGATAGAATCACAGTTAAAAGCTGAAATGCACTTAGGGAGGTATAAAAGGGTGCAACAGGAGGAATCATGAACTGGTTGAGTTGGATTTCACAAAGCAAACCAGTTGTTGTGTCAGTCACACACAATGTGCTGTGTTTACGTCGGAGGTCTAGAATTACTTTAGAGCCTGGCTGATGGAATGGTAAAAAGGTCACAATTCTGAAATCTTGGCTCCTCTTCCAAGAGATCATTTTACTGAATCTCTGCCATGCTCACCTGGTGTAGAAAAATATTTTTCATACTCATAAAATTGGCATTGATTATCTGATCAGGCAAAACTACTAAACCAAATTTTCAACATTATATTGCCATTGTCTCTGTCTAAGAAGACAAGGTTTGTAATTCCTTTGACTATTATTGCCAAAGTCCTTTTTTCATTAGAAAATTCAAAATTATATTGCCCACTCTTTTGTATTCTTCATCACTGAATTTCATTCTAGTATGTTGTCCCCATATCATGCTGGAATGTACCACCTGTTTCACTCAAAACATAAAGAGAATTTTGGATCTCTCTGGATTAGTCTTATCTAACGAGTCACTTGAGTTTGCACTGTCTAGGCTGTAGTTCTTGATCACTAACAGAAGGTCTGTGATACTCTGTATAACTAACTCCCAGTGATCAACACGGCCTACAGGTGACTGATAGCAGACAAGGTACCAAGGGGTTTTCACCTTGTTGTGAGTGTATTAGAATAGAATCAATCAATCAGGTTGGAAGAAACCTCCAAGATCAGCCAGTCCAACCTATCACCCAGCCCTATCCAGTCAACTAAACCATGGCACCAAGTGCCTCATCCAGTCTTTTCCTGAACACCCCCAGGGACGGTGACTCCACCACCTCCCTGGGCAGCCCATTCCAATGCCAATCACTCTCTCTGTGGAGAACTTCCTCCTAACATCCAGCCTATACTTCCCTTGGCACAACTTGAGGCTGTGTCCCCTTGTCCTGTTGCTGGTTGCCTGGGAGAAGAGACCAACCCCCACCTGGCTACAGCCTCCCTTCAGGTAGTTGTAGACAGCAATGAGGTCTGCCCTCAGCCTCCTTTTCTCCAGGCTGAACAAGCCCAGCTCCCTCAGCCTCTCCTCATAGGGTTTGTGTTCTAGGCCCCTCACCAGCTTTGTTGCCCTTCTCTGGACACCTTCCAGCACCTCAACATCTCTCTTGAGTTGAGAAGCCAGTACTGGACACAGTACTCAAGGTGTGGCCTGACCAGTGTTGAGTACAGGGGAAGAATAACCTCCCTCGTCCTACTGGCCACACTGTTCCTGATACAGGCCAGGATGCCATTGGCCCTCTTGGCCACCTGGGCACACTGCTGGCTCATCTTCAGCCTACTATCCACCAGTACCCCCAGGTCCCTTTCCTCCTGGCTGCTCTCCAGCCACTCTGTCCCCAGTCTGTAGCGTTGCTTGGGGTTGTTGTGGCCAAAGTGCAGAACCCTGCACTTGGCTTTGTTAAATTTCATCCCATTGGCCTCTGCTCACCCATCCAGCCTGTCCAGGTCCCTCTGCAGGGCTCTCCTACCTTCCAACAGATCAACACCTGCTCCTAGCTTGGTGTCATCTGCAAACTTAATGATGCTTGGACTCAATCCCCTTGTCCAGATCATCAATAAAGATATTGAACAGGACTGGGCGTGCACAGCTGCAGTTCATTTGGCTCTCATAGGAGTAAAGGAACTTATCCTACATCATTCCAAAGGATTTATGATAATTAACATCCCATCTGGTCCAAAGTCAGGGTTTCTGTTCTGCAGGACAAGCATTCTGTTTCAGAACAGTTCTTTAAAGAATTTCTAAAATCTGCTGGTAGGGGCTGAATACCCTACAAATGCATTCCAAAGAGTCCTGATACTCAAAGAGAACACCTATTGAGTCAAGAACACCTTGGCTCAAATGTACCAGGCTTATATGGCTCTCCAGGACTCCATGAGTCCTAGAGGACAAGCAGGAAGCTGAGAGGCTTACATGTCACTAATAACCTTGTAACTTGAACTCAAACCCCGAATCTTCTTCAGCAGGAGAGAGCCTGCAAGTCCTGAGTGTCCAAGGTGAAGGTTGCCTTTTGGGTTCTCCTGGGCTGCCTGCTGTATGGCTCAGCTCCCCAGAGCAATGGATTGAAACTTCTTAGTGTCTGGCTCCAGGTTTGGTTTCCAAAGCCTCAGAACATAGTCACTGACACCAGCCCAAATCTTTTTTGGCACTAAATGTGGCAGTAATTTATCACAGGTATTTAGCAGTAGGCCTCTCAGTTCGTCATGCCCCAAGAGTGTGCTGAAGGCTTGACACAAGCCTGATTACTGAGGTCTTCAGACTTTTGCTGTGAAGTAAACTACAAGTAAATGACTGCCCAAGTCCAGCACACCTGATATTTCCACCTGATCTATTAGTTTTGCTATCTGCATTTCTCACACAGCATAAGTGACAAGGTTGCCCAAAGACCATAAAATGTGCACGCTTTACTTCAAGCAGAAATTTCATGACTGCTATTAGTAATCTGACTAGGAAATTGGTCAGGGACTAAGCAGGTGAAGTTATCTCTCTTTCAACAGAAGTTTGTGGTGGTAGTTTTCCTTTGGATATTTTTCTTGCAGATAAAATGTAGTTTCTGAACAACTGTTAGAGATTACAGAGAATTGCAATCCACCTGAGACACACCTAAAAGCTGTCCTGTTACATGCACAAATTCTTGACGTCAGCTATGGACATCTGCAAAGGCAGATATAAGTAGTTTCCTATTACTGAGGGTAGTCTGCAAGAAAAGCAGGCAAAGCAGTCAACAAGTTCCATTTCTGCAACGCATGATGACAAGGCAATGCTCACATAGCCTGTGGTAAACCTTATTTTGTGTAGAAATAATTACTCAAAGGGTTACAAATACAGATAATACAACAACTATTTAACTAGGCTGCAGTACCTGTCAAACATATGATCCTAAATATAGTCCTGCTTTTAGGCACTTAGGTGATAGAATTTAAGCCACAAAATCCCACCTGGCTTAGTAGAACTTAGCTTTAAAACAGTTGGGGCATCTTGTCTTGATAGCAAAGAAATAGGTGGTTGTGTGGACTACAAAATAGGACCTGCTTCTGGAGAAAACTCTGGAAGATGGACTTCAGTCATGCACTTAATTATCAGTCCCTTGATAGGGCCTTGAAGATTCCCAGCAGTACAAAATGGTTTGAGATCATTCCCGGAACATCTAAAGCTGGTAGGACTTGATAGGCTTTGGACCTTCTTTTTCATTAACGAGAGAATTGTTAGTCATATTAGTGTATCGCTTAATCATCTATTGACCATTCATCTTGTTGCACAATGACATTATTTGTTTCCCACCACTAAAAGCTACTGAGATTGGCTATTGTTTAGTGGTTAGCAAAATCCATGTTTTAAAATCCACAGATAGATGTCTTAAGTCATTGACATGGATGTTCAAAAAGGCTAACCAGCTATCGCTTTCTCTATAGCCTGCATTTTTATACTGTGATTATTCTTTGGATTGTGAAGATTTAGTGCAAAGGCCTTTAGACAACATTTGAGCAGTTAAAATGATGCATATTTTAAGTTGGAATTCACCTTAGATCTGTCTCGATGTATGTACTGAATCAAAAAGTAACCTGTTTTCCTTATCGCAATCCTTCCTCTTAGCACACTTTTTCATGCCATTCAGGAATCATATGAAATCCATAAAGGCTGGTTAGAAAATATTACTGTCTTTGTGGTTTAAGCAGCCACATAAAAGCCTAGGCATACGTTAGAAAATCAGAAGAAAATCAACTCTACACAGCTTTCATCAGCACCTGCAGTTCTGCTTGCCAAAAGAGGACAATATCAGGGAAAAACAGCAAGTTTGAACTGAGTTATCAAGGCAACAATGGTAAAAGTTATCTTTAATAGAAAACCAGATTTGTTCATAATCCATGGAATATTTGTTTCCTTTATAAGAATTCTTCACAATTACATGGATTATTAACATATCAAGTGTCTATTAAGTATACAATTGGTTCCATGGGAAAGTGCCATGAATTCAGGTACTGAATTAGAAGTGAAAAACTTCGATTATTTATTTGTTTGTTTGTTTGTTTAGCCTAGGGCCTGCCCACTGACACAAGTTATCCTCTGTTGCCAATAAGACACTGTCAGTCTCCTGTTGGTATTAAAACCCAGAAAGGGAAAATAGATGCATCTCTGGGGCTTCCCAGCTTCACCTGGAAACCTTCCATATGCAAAGAGCTCATCAGTGTTGGACATTCATTCCATGTGAATTTTGAGCATAAGGACAAACAATCCAGTTATTAGAAAGGGAATCTGAAGAGGGGGATGCAAGGCATTTTCTTATTTCATTCTATCTTTCCCCATTTTCTATAGAAAAAAAGACTAATTGTCTGTCAGCAGTATTTATATAGATTAGTTTATGCTAGCTAATTTTGTTATATTAATTTACAACACTCTTTAACTGCAGATCACAGCAGATTCAAGTTACGTTGTTTAAAATTAGGACTTCCTGGAAGGTATTCTTGTGTGCACCTCTAGCATCTCATAATCTAAATGAATAAAACAAGAACCTATACCTGCTACATCTGTGAAGAGACTTCTAAAATGATGTCATACGTAATAAAAATGTTAGTGGAAAGTGAATTCCATGAGGTGGGATAGTTTGTTCTGCAGTTACTAAAACTCAGTTACTCTTTCTGGCAAACTGTTGTGTTTCTGCATCATTTTTCCTTTTGATTTCTCTCTGGATTAGAAGGTGTATCCACATACATTTCACCTGGCTTTTGGAACTGTACTGAGGAGACAGGAAGATTTACTATAAGCAGTGTGCTCACATACATACCTAGAATTAAAACCTTCCATGACTGTGGCTTCACTGCACAGACTTGGGGTTTTGTTTTGTTTTGTTTGCTGTTTGCTTTACTCCAGATATTTAAAACCAATCTCATATAAAAAACATATTCACATGGAGAAAACTTCTTTCATGTTATAAAATCTTTGAAACCTGTAACTTGGCTGCCAGGAGGATTTCATTGATTGGCCTTTTTCCCACATTTCATGCTTTTGCAGTGCTGACTGTTGGACCTCTCATCTGAGTGTATAGAGTGCAGCAGTTTCATTTCCACTTGGGTCAAACTGATGAGCAAGGCTCGGAGCACATAGTGGATGGAAGAAAATATGTCTCAGAGATACAAACAATGAAAGAAAAATCAGAATCAAGGTTTCAAAGCCCAATCACTTAAAACATTCCTAGGAAAAAAACTCATATGTAGATAGCTTTGATAATTATTTTATTTTACCAAAGCAACATAATCTTTATGTGTGCAAAGTTGACTTTACAAGAGCAAATTCGGTGTTGTGTTCAGCACTTACTAATCTAAATTTGGATAATTTAAATCCATATTTAAATAATAGAATAGTTCTGAAAGATGCAGGTATAAAACCAAGTAACACCTGCTAAATGTTACAAAGGTTAGTTGCACAAATACATTCAGCTTGACCCTTTTTATGGAGTCAGATCATCCAATGTCCCACTGTAATTGTAGCTGGAGCTTCTCCAAGCTACAAGCATCATTATCAGTGTAAAGTTGGGGGGGTTTATGGTTTTTCAAGAACAACAAATAAGAAGGAAACTCAGAAGAAGTTAATGTAGAGAAAGAGGTAAAAATGTTATCTAATAAAGGTCCCAGTATCTATTGCATACATACAGAACATACATTAAACTTAACTTATTTGCTTAGTTTTCTGGTGCCTTTGTGCTCTACTAGTAGTAATGAACATGCCAGCAGACAATTCCTGTGCAATCCCTGTAATATTACCTTTGGCAGCTTTTTAGATTTTAGGAACATTACAACATGATAAACTAATGAGACTAATACATTTTTTGATTTAGGCATTCGAAGTGTTTTCCTCATGGGATATTTTCCACTGCTCAGAGTGCTTAAGCTATCTCATTTGATACAGCCAAGATTAGAAAAGGGTGTCCCTTCAGAATTGCTTTCTGCTGGAAAGAGATAGTGCACTTCAGCTGTATTTAAACAGCACATGATTAAGTGTTTATTAGTTTGCTTTCAATAAATAGTTTATGCTGAAACAGTAGAGAAGTTAAGCTGAAGAGACAGCAGTTTGGCTTTACAAGATACCAGACATTTAAAAAAACCTCTGGTTTAAATCAGAATTTTAGGATTGTGTGCATTATGTCATAATTTCCATGTTCTGTTTCTACCTTTTATAAAGTCAAGGGATCACAGAGTATTAGGGGTTGGGAGGGACCCAAGGAGATCACCGAGTGCAACCCCTTGCCAGAGCAGGACCACACAATCTAGCACAGATCACAGAGGAAGGCATCCAGACAGGCCTTGAAAGTCTCCAGAGAAGGAGATTTCACAACCTCTCTGGGGAGCCTGTTCCAGTGCTCTGTGACCCTTAGAGCAAAGAAGTTTCCCCTTGTGTTGAGGTAGACCTCCTGTGCTGCAACTTAGACCCATTACTCCTTGTCCTATCACAGGAAGCAAGTGAGAAGAGCCTGTCCCCCACCTCCTGCCCAGCCTTCAGATGTTTATAAACATTTATTAAATCCTCTCTAAGTCTTCTCTTCTCCAGACTAAAAAGCCCCAGGTCCCTCAGTCTCTCCTTATAAGCCATGCCCTCCAGTTCCCTAATTATCCTTGTAGCCCTCCGCTGGACCCTCTCCAGCAGATCCCTGTCTCTCTTAAACTGAGGAGCCCAAAACTGAAAGCAGTATTGAAGATGAGGTCTCACCTGGGCAAAGTAGAGGGAAAGGAGAACCTCCCTTGATCTGCTGGACACACTCTTCCTAATACACCCCCAAGATCCCATTTGCCTTCTTGGCCACAAGGGCACATTGCTGTCCCATAATTACCTTGTTATCCACTAGGACTCCAAGGTCCCTCTCCACAGGGCTGCTCTCCAGCAAGTCCTCCTTATGTTTTAAGATCTTTTGATATTTTTAGTGACCATGTTGCTAAAACACTACAGAAATAATCCAGGAGGAGACTATTGCAACAGAATTACATGGATTCTAAGGATTTGCTAAGCATATTTGTAGGTGAGAAGGCATTTAAAGAAAATCTTATGATTCCCAGGTTCTGTAAGTTTTGAAAACTTGCATTCCACCAAGGCTGAACAGAAAATTCTGTTAAAATACTATCAGATGCTTGTTGTGAGAGATATGCTGAATATAAATAAACCATCCACAGGCATGATGTGCATGGCCATACCATCAGTCTTTTGGAGTAAATGAGACTACAGATTGTGAATAAATATTGTACAAAGTGGCTACACTCCTAAAAATGTTATTTAATCTAATGCAATATTTAAAGTCACAGAAATAAAAACATACACAGCAGTCTGGTAGAAAAATCTATGCCTCTTATAAGTTGTGGCACTCCACATCTCTGTGTACTTAAGCCTAAACTGCTTTCAGGAATATGTGCAATCCTGCATACATGAGATAAAGTCTGGGTGTGAGTCCTGGCAGTGCCAGGGCAATGCAACAGAACACCACAAATCTGCAAGCATTTAACATTCCCAGTTTCATGGTCAGACTCTTAAGAGTGTTGAGTAGTATTTCTAACTATTTTACTCTCATTGTGGTATTTCTTTGTAATAGAACCAACAACAAAAAAATCTTATCAATTACTTTTTAGCTTCATCTCATTCACTGGAACATGGAAAATTGTTCTAATGGTGGCTTGGCAATTGTCTCCATTTTCCTGAAGGCCAGTTACTGAAATATTGAAAACACATTTCTCTCTTCACTTTCCTTAGCAAAACTACAATCAGTAATGAAGACCATGTGTACATTGGTGGAGATGAGTATTTCTTACCCTGGTTCAGCTTTGCCCATACTTCTATATGGGAGTTTTCCCCAGATGTCACATTTGATCCACCCTCAAGAAGAGCTGTGCTTTAAAGTATGGATGACAGTGAGCTTGTGGTGTTTGTAACAAAGAATTTTTGTGAAGCATGTTAAAAACACAATATGGCATCTCCTGTGAGACTTTAGAAGGGAATGGAGTCTTTGACACTGAAGATGCAAACATTATGAGTGTGTGAATTACCACTTTAGCCTCAACAGACAACTGAAAATCAATTATACTCTTCTTGGATTTGGTCAGAGGCACAGAGTTCAGCATTTTGGAAAAAAACAAACTGAAATGCACAACCCTTTAGTAAGTGATGACTGGACTCTGGTATCTGGTATTTGGGGAGGAAGTTGTTTTTTTGAGTATCACTGCCCATCATGAGTGGTGCAAGCTTAGGCACTGGAATGAGCTGCCCAGGGAAGTGGTTGAGTCACCAACCTTGGATGTGTTTAAGGATCGTTTAGATGGAGTGCTTAGGGATATGGTTTAAGGTGGATCTTGTAGAGTAGGGTTATAGGTTGGACTTAGTGATACTCAGGGTCTTTTCCAACCTGGATGTTTCTGTGATTCTGTGATATTTCAGTGTCGAGCAACTCACCTCTGATGCTATGAGAAAACACTGATATATTGAAACTACCTTTCCTGAATTAGGAACACACTCCCTTGTAGCCTGACATGTCAATCCTATCTTATTCATGGGTTTCATTAACCAGCATATATTCCACAGGGTAAGCAATCTCCCTTTCCTGATTTTGATTCTTCAAGCCTCCTTGCTGCCATAATCTATGGATTACTGGACCTACAACAGCTCTCTGGCTCATCCTCTCCTTCACCAGAGTGCCACCTGGATTATCCAAAAAGAGCCAGTTACTATCAGCTCAGAGCTGAGGAACAAGGAACAACACCCTTCTTGTCTTTTAGCTTCAGGGCCGTTATCACTTTACATTGTATTATT
Source organism: Tricholaema leucomelas (assembly GCA_013400475.1). Lineage (NCBI taxonomy): Eukaryota > Metazoa > Chordata > Aves > Piciformes > Lybiidae > Tricholaema lacrymosa > Tricholaema leucomelas. The sequence continues at coordinate 719,512 of WAAF01019219.1, forward strand.
GCCTTTTATTAGGGTTTTGTTCTTCTACTCACATCTTACAATATTTTGTGGGAACTCAGATAAGACTACTTCAGATTGGTGGAGTCACTTCCATTGCTCCATGAAAGGTGGTTTGCTTATTTAAATTCCTTTGCAGTACAGTCTCTCCCAAAGCACAAGCCAGGAAAAAAGCTGAATTCTTCCCATCTTCCTTCCTACAAAACATTCCAAAAGAAATTCAGGCTTATCAAATCTCAGCCAAAAACCTGCCTGAGCAGAGGGATTTGTGATGTGCCACAAGATCAAACAGCCAGAGTATAGTTCTGCATTTCACAGTATTGTAGAGAGGTTAGAAGCTGTACCAGTTGCTTTATTATTGCATTATTTCCTGACAGTGTCTGTACAATAAGCTAAATATCCCTCTGTGGTCTTATCAAGATAAGTGTTTCCTCTTACAAGACTGTCTTCTGCAATTGAAATATTTTCACCTGCCCTTCCAAAGGTGTTTGAATGACTACCTTTCCAGATAAGACCAGTTAAGTGCTTTTAGGTTTTTTTAAATATTAAAAAAAACATGCATGCAGAAATTAATTGGGTACTATGAAGGTCCTTCAGGTTTGCTCAAGGTGTTATTAATTGGGCTAATCGATGGGTAAGAGATAGAAATTAAGTACAAATAGTTTGGCATAAAATGTGATGTTTGAAACAAGGCTGAATTTGTCCTAAGGCATTGCTTTTTACTTTTATAGAAGAGATGCACAAAGAGATGCTTTCACATGAGGAGACACTTCTTTACACCGAGGATGACCGAGCACTGGAAGAGGCTGCCCAGAGACATAGCGGAGTGGAGACTTTCAAAACTCACCTGGATGTGTTCCTGTGTGGTCTGCCCTAGGTAATGCTGCTTTGGTGGGTGGGTTGGACTCTATGATCTCTGGAGGTCTTTCTCAACCCTTAACATCCTGTGGTTCTGTGATACTTATCAAACACATCTTTTTTCACATAGATGATACCACAGTGGTGCCAGTGATATCCAGTTCTGGGCCCCCCAGTTCAAGAGGGACATAGAACTGCTTGAGAGAGTCCAGCACACAGCTACAAAGATGATTAAGGGAATGGAACATCTCTCTTGTGGGGAGAGACTGAGGGAGCTGGGGCTCTTTAGCTTGGAGAAGAGGAGACTGAGGGGAGACCTCATTAATATTTATAAATAAGAAAAGGGTGAGTGCCAGGAGGATGGAGCCAGGCTCTTCTCAGTGATGCCCAACGACATCCCATGCCCCAGGGGCAATGGGTGGATTCGGAGGCATAGGAAGTTTCATGTAAACATGAGGAGGAATTTTTTTCACTGTGAAGGTGACAGAACACTGGAACAGGCTGCCCAGAGGGGTTGTGGAGTCTCCCCCTCTATGGAGATACTCAAAATCTGCCTGGACACATTCCTGTGTGATCTGGTATAGGTGGTCCTGCTCTGGCAGGGAAGTTGGACTGGATGATCTTTCAAGGTCTCTTCCAGCCCCTGACATTCTCTGGTTCTGTGTGATTCTGTGATTCAGTACCTGAAAGTTTCTGTCATAGCTGGATATAGAGGCGAAGCATTCTGATGTGGTTGCTCCTTCCAGCACTTCTGTAGCAACATAAATTCTGACTCATCACTGCATTAATTCAATATTATGAACCTTTTTTTTTTTAATAGTTACTTGTGAAGCATAACAATATGATAGTGCAAAGCCAAATATATCACTTCCCCCCTTGCCCCATTTAGCAGGAAGGGAAGGGAAGGGGGAGAAGGGAAAGGAGAAAAGGGAAGGAGGAAAAGGGAAAGGGGAAAAGAAAAGAGAAGAAAGGAGAAAAATAAAATGAAAAACTTGCTGAAAAATTCCCATCAGGATGAATGGTGTGCTACTGCCAATGTTAGAAATTCCTTACATGGCTTATCCAAGGTTTTCTGCCTTAGCACGGAACTTAAATAAAACACATTTACTTTTTGACTGCTTAAGCCATTAAGTCTGAGGTAACTGAGAAAAAAACCACTTTAAAATCAGCATAAAAACTGCGAAATAAAAAAACTAAATTGTGCCATGAAGTTCACATGGTGCAGCTAGAGCCAAATCAGCTTAAAGAGTGTATGTGTTGGAAAAATACACCTGTGGGATTCTGTTCATGACAGGACCCTATGCTGTGAATAATTTTGTTAGGAGTTATTTTTTGCAGCACAAAGGTTCAAGGTTACCTTCAGAAAGGTGCCAGGTGACGAAAAGGCACCTGCTCCCCTGACAGACCAAGTGCCCTTCATCTGCAAGGCATCTTGGTGGCTTCCAGCAGATGAGGAATGTTGGTGCTGCCATGGGGAGCTGGCCTGCCAGGATCTGTGAAGCCTGAGAGGATGCAGGCCCAAGCTGTGCCATTTTGGGAGCAGTGATGGCAGCAGTTTCTGTTCCTGCAACCTGAAACGAGCACTTCCCTCACCACCAAAGTATCAGCACCTGGTGATCCCCTTTTAGAGAGCTGTTATGTTCACTTCCTATTTTGTCTGTGGGGAGCCACAGCTCACACTTGGATAAATCCATGAAACTGAGAGGCTGGGACATCTTATCCTGGCTATTCACTGTATCAGGCAATGGGTAGCCTCTGTTTGATTTTCTTATAAATACACACACACTCCAGGTGGAATTTTAAGCGTGGGCTGGGGAAAACCCCAGGCTTCTCTCTCTCTTCCTACCCTGGCCTTCATTCCTCTCAATTTCATGCTCTTGGCACGTGTCACTCAGAGGGGTGATGGCTGCCGGAGTGACGCCTCAGGTAACCAGATACAGCAGGGCAGGGGGCACCATATGCCTGACAAAACACTGCCACACAGCATGTCCAAGGGCCATGGCTCTGTGTGACCCACATCAGGCCCTGCATGAGCCCACTGGGCTCTGGACTCACCTGCTTGTAGGCAAGCACTGACTTCATCAGCCTCAGGTAAAACAATTTCCTAAGCAGCAATTTTTGACTTTTGGTCACAAAAATGTAGGTCTGCAGAGGAATCCTGGCAGCAGAAGGATGTGGCTTTTTGAGACACCACAATTTTGGTTTGTAGCCTGCTCTTATTCTGACTGAAATTTGCAGCAAACTGCCTGTTGACTGAAGCTGAACAGAATAAAGCAGAGAATGAGGCTGAAAGATTGGAAAGAGTTAGTTTCTGGCATGACAAAACCTAATGTAATAAAGCCTCATGTCTCTCTAGGACATTTGGTTGGCAGAGCAATGTATTAACAAGTCATGAACTGCCAGTACTCCTGTCCTACTATAAACTGGCTCCTTCAGCTGAGAGGGTGTTAATCATGAGAGGGCTGAGAGCTGGAGTAATCTGGTTATCTGGACCACCTCTTGGAACTGGAGTGCTTCCTCATGATAAGGAGACACTAAGCCCAGCACGCCAACTGCATGCTGTCAGGAAACGTTTAGATTTACCCTTGAAAAAGGTGTTAGGACAGATTTGGAAGTAGTGGCACAAAAAGCTGTCAACAACTGATGCAATAGGACCACCCTTATCATACTGGGAGGTTGCCTGCGAGGAAAAGCAAGGAGGGGGTCATCCACAGCCACTTCAAGTGATCTGGTTATCTGGTTTCCCTGTATTACTCTAGAGGAGGCCATACTTGCACATCCCACTCCTTCCCTCACCAAATGGTGTGCTTTTCCACTGATTTACACTGTTGTGAAGTGTGGTCAAATACTCTTTCACAGAACCATTACTTGCTAATTGTCTTCATGGAACCACACAGATTGTCTCTGCAATGGCAGTATACTTTGGAGGCATGGTCCAGTGGAGCCATCCTGTCTTTTGCCTGTGAAAATGCACATATGCAAAAGCAATGCCTGAAACAGTCACACTCCAACTATTCCGGGTGTTTTCAGCCCTTGAACAAGTCCTGTAGTGTTAACATTAAGCAGGATTTTAACAGGCTGCCAGATAGCACATTTTGAATTTCCATTTTATATATATACCCCGGCAAAGTCTGTAACATAGATTCTTTTGTTATTTGATCCTGGGAGAGAAAAGCTCCAGGGAAAGCCTCCAGACAGCTTTAGATAATTATTGCAAAGGAAAGCTCTGCAGAGCTACAGAATTGTTTCCTATTTTGCTCATTGTACCCTGCTTCTGGCCTCCTACGTGTCCCTGTTATGAATATTGGTGACCTATCTTGTGATCCTTCAGCTCTCCTTCCAAATATTTACTGTATGCATATTTCTTTCTTCAAGTGACGTTTTAACTCATTTTGAGTGTACCTGATTTACTGGCACCACTTGTCAGCCTCCCAGTCTTGGACCAGTTGAGCTAAATAAGGGCAAACATTCACTCAAGTTTGCAAAGTGGGGGCATTGCTAGAGTCAATTGGGAATGTGCTGTCTGCAAGCTCCCAATTTATTACAAGGTGTTTACATATTTTCACTTTCACTCCCACATCCTAATGGCCCTTAGATTTTGTCTCTTTACTGATCACAGAATCACAGAACATTAGAGGTGATAGCAATGAGAATATGAAACTAAATAATTAACTACCTAGCCATTCATTTGGTTAGTGGTTTTATACTTTGGCTGGGTAGATTTTTCCCTGCTGACCAAGAAAGCCAACTCTCAGTGCCAGTAAGAAGCTATAGCTAATATTTCGACTGTGCCTACCAATGCAAAGCACTAGAAGTGAAGTACATTTGAGCAGTCCAAGACCTGCGCACTGAATAGCTGACCCAGTGCCCAGACTGGGGTAGTCACTGACTCTGAAGTGGCTGAATGTAGCCTTAAGCCATAACAGGAAAGGACGTCTAGTACAGACATACAAGTAACAATGTGTAAAGCACAACTAAACAGCAATACATGCTTTTCAGAAAATGAAATGGCCCTTCCTCTATTTCAGTACAAAGTAGTTCAGTCAGACAGGTTTTCCTCTTGCATGAATTACTGAGTGCAGAGACGAGAGAAAATTCTTTAACTCTTTTTTTTTCTGCTTTTAGCAGAAGCTTAATGCAAGTGACTATAAATACCTGTGAACACATTGCCACGCTGTAACACACCCATGCCAGTCACTAGGGAAAAGTGAAATACAGTGATGAGACTTCTGTATTATTTAAGCAGTATCACACCTGAGCAGTCTGTATTCCCAAGGGCTGTATAGCTCTGATATCCTGGATCTTTCCACTCCACTCGTTGATGGCTATGCTGCAGGGCTAGATTACTAGATTGCTTCCTGATGGCCACAAACCAGAGATGGGGACAGTGTAAGTTGTATATACCCTTTCTACACTGACACAGAGGGTGAAATCTTTCCCTATCAGTAAAAATTATGGTTATCCAGTAAATGAAAAAGAAAAAAAAAAAAAAAGTGGAGGGGAATAAAACCCAAGCAAGACAGAAAACAACAATTTGGCAGTGCTGGTGTTGTTAGAATAGAATTGAAATCCAGCCATGGGCTGCAGACCATTAACAGTTCTGTGTCAGCCAGCACAGCTGATTCTAGTTGGCTACAGGTGTATCCCAAACCCTGAACATCACACTCAGTATAAAGGGGGAAGTTTGCTGAGAAGAGTCTCTTGCCTGGAGTGCCCTGTTTGGATTCTTTCTGCTCATCTTCTTTTTCCTGCTCTTGAGGACTATCTTCTTGTTTTGTGTGGCTACTGGGCTGAGTATAGCTTTATATAATTTCTATTGACATTAGTATCAGTTTGGTTATTTCATTAACTCTGTTTTTCATTTCAGCCTCTGGGTTGAAAAGACCTCTGGGTCTTTTCTCATTTTCGCAAGCCCCTTTCTCTGCTGGGGTGGGGTTGCTGGGTGATAAAACAGTTGCTAGAGTTTAGCCCTGGATATGAGCTAAATGTAGACACTCTCATTTACAGTGGGCTTGTGTGAAGCAAGAAGCCTGCCTTGAGTTTTAGCAGTGATGTTTACATATGTCACAACTGAGAGAGACAGGCAAGCATTCTCTGGTAACTCACACATACAGTGACGTGAAAGTGGTGTCACATCTGAAGTGAGCTTACTGTGTCAACAAACCAAAGCAGAAACTGGTTTCCAGTAACTGGTCAGATTTTCTATATGATTTTTTACTGTGCCCTTTGCAAAAAAAACCTGCTCACCTACACTCAGTTGTATTTGCTGCATGTGTGAGTTTGTCCTTGCACAAAGCTCATTCCCAGAGCTTCAGTAGGCCACTTTCTGCCCAGGGGCTTTCTATACAGTCAAAGAAGTCCAGCTAAGCCAGAACGTACTAAAGATGCTACAGAGCCTGCTTGCTAGCACCGCTGTGGCCAGGCACAGTCCAGGCTCCCTGTACATCAATGGCTTAACTTTTTTTTCAATGCCTCAGCAAACTTCCAGCTAGAAGAAAAGCTCACCTTGCTCCTCCTGTGGTGATCGTTTCTGGCACCTGGCTTTTTGCCATTTGGGGAGCTATGTGATGGTAACTGCTCATGGGAAACAGGAACATCTACATGCACAGATTCACCTAAATAAGATCTTTTGCATCCGAATGTCTTTTTGTTACATATTTGACAGTGATCTTTCTTTGCTTTTGAATCATGATCTCTTTCTTTTTTTTTGCTTTCTAGAAAGGGAGTAAGCCACCATTAACAGTACACTCTTAATATCCCAGTTATATCATATACTCTTCTTCCACAGGCCACTATGGATGTTATTTAGGCTGCTAAGTCAGTGTGAAGGCAATACCCAGATCATTGCCTTATTTACAGTGACATCTACCGGCAAAGGCAATCTGAAAAGGATCTCTTTTGTTTGTTTGTTTGTTTGTTTTTTCTACTGGAAGGTTTCTTTCAGTGTTTGTTCTCCTATCTCTGGCATTTTTCATCATCTTCTTCACAACTCCTGACTCATCTTCATAAAAGATACATTTCCTTTCTCTATTGCGTGCAACTTTTATGATTCACATCTGAAAAAGGAAATTGTCAGCAGCATCTACAAATTACTCAAAATTATTATATACTCCAGAATGTGGGTGAGATTTGAAAAAATAGAAGTGACATCAGCTCTGTGAAGTGCAGGCAGAGAGTCTATGTTTTCACATGACAGTCTAGTACTGTCCTATTAGAGACACTGCCGTGTCCTCAAACTCTACTCCACAAGAGAAGCCAATGCAGATCACACATGCAAACGTTTCACCAAAGTGAAACCTTGGCCTGAGTGATGAACAGGTGACAGAAGTAAGGAGCAAAATGTTAATTTAGAACCATTTTTGTTTAAGCACTTTAGGATTACCTGCCATCTCATGAAGACAACAGATACCCAGAAAAGGCCACCTATCCTGAATAAGCACTTCAGCAAGAAAAGCTATGGAAATAACTGTATTCAAGAGTTTAAGTCACGGGCCAAATAGCTGTTATAGAATCATAGAATCAGCCAGGTTGGAAGAGACCTCCAAGATCATCCAGTCCAGCCAGTCACCCAGCTCTAGCCAATCAACTAGACCATGGCACTTAGTGCCTCATCCAGTCTGTTCTTAACACCTCCAGGGATGGCAACTCCACCACCTCCCTGGGCAGCCCATTCCAATGCCAATCACTCGCTCTGGCATAGAACTTCCTCCTAACATCCAGCCTAGACCTCCCTCAGCAGAACTTGAGACTCTGTCCCCTTGTTCTGTTGCTGGTTGCCTGGCAGAAGAAACCAACCCCCACCTGGCTACAGCCTCCCTTCAGGTAGTTGTAGACAGCAATGAGGTCACCCCTGAGCCTCCTCTTCTCCAGGCTGAACAACCACAGCTTCCTCAGCCTCTCAAGCAAGTTTCTTAAAGATGCAGCAGATATTTCTTTCTGTTACTTTATTCACAGGGATATTATACTTATTTTTTCAGTAAAGATTTTTAAAAAATAGATTATTTGGAAGACTTTTATGTGTGTGTGTGTGTGTGTAATTCATTCCTTGAATTCTCTTAGGTTCCAGTTCATGTCTGGAAGGTGGCAAAGTCCTGACTCCTGAAGCAACAGAAAGACATATCTCTGAAGGAGAAAGCACAGGTATGCAACAAGTGGGTGTTTGGCAGCAGATGTCTGCCTGCTTTTAAGCCCCTTGTGCTCCAAAATGAAAGACAGATATTTCCCATTTTTTTTCCCTTGACATAATTTTCCAGCTGTGTTAAACTTTGTCTTTGCAACATGAAAGACACCGTCAGCATGAGTGGCAAAGGCTATAAACATAGAAGAACACATTGCTTCACTCTTGTGCCAAACCCATCAGAGCTGATCCCAAGGCTCTACCACAGTTTGTTTAATTCTGAGGAGTCCATGGGTGACCAACCAGCCACATCCAATTCCTGACTGCTCCTATTTTCAGCAAATACCCTATATGCACTTTGGTCTTGAGCATTTCCTTCTTAATATCATGGGGCCAAATCCACACATTTACTGTCTACAACTACCTGAAGGGAGGCTGTAGCCAGGTGGGGTTGGGCTCTTCTGCCGGGCAACCAGCAACAGAACAAGGGGACACAGCCTCAAGTTGTGCCAGGGGAGGTGTAGGCTGGATATTAGGAGGAAGTTCTTCACAGAGAGTGATTGGCATTGGAATGGGCTGACCAGGGTGGAGTTGCCATCTCTGGAGGTGTTCAAGAAAAGCCTGGATGAGGCACATAGTGCTATGGTCTAGTTGACTGGATAGGGCTGGGTGCTAGGTTGGACTGGATGATCTTGGAGGTTTCTTCCAACCTGGATGATTCTATGATTCTATGAAATGGGTCAGAAGGTAACTGGCTGGTCAAAAAGACCTGAGGAGAGGACGTATTTTAGCCCTGTTTGCTCATGAAGCCCACACTTGAGATTTAAATCCCTGGGAGCATACCATATAGTTTGAGACTTCGTGCAGCTAGGACATACAGCAAGTTAGTGACTGCAGATGCAACCAAATGCTCAGTACTGGAACTAGGTCTTGCTCTCTCCTTAAGAGTTGCAGCAGATGGATAACCTGAGAAGATGTTCCCAGAGATTATTTTGCATAACTCTATAAAAATAGTTCCAAAAAGTGCTGTGAGATAATTAATGTACAATTGACTGCACATCTTCCCACTGCCAAAGAGAGATCATTTGGAACATAAAAAAGATACCTAATACTATGCTGTCCAATGACTCCTTCAAACAAGCAGTGACAATTTTTTTCCATACCTAGAGCAGCAGGCGCTAGTTGTAAACCTGCAGCCTCCCTGTAAAACTCTAATCTCTTCATCATAAAAGACAAGACACATTCATAATTATTTTTTTTATTATTACTTTGAAAAAATCCTTATAAATATCAAAGCACTGGATCAAGTCCATTGTTGTCAGTATCTAAAGGACACGGGAAACTTTTGTTTCCGATATGAAGCAGTAGCCTTATTATTTTCTCATCTGAGGCAAACAAACTTCATAACCTTCCTGCAATTTTTAAACATTTGCTTCATGTTTTGCAGGTACTGGAACGACAGAAACATATCAGATCCAACACTAAGTCAAAAAATAGTGTGAAAACACACAACACGCTCTCACCCTCTCCATGCACGCGTTCCAGACGTCCTCATTCAGAAAGAACCAAGCTGAGATCCTTTTCAGCTGCATTCTCCTCACAGTGCTAGAAAATGTAAGGTGGCTTTTTTATCCCTTTGGTTAGTACTTGTATCTGCTATAGCTGCCAAATGCCTTTCATTTCTCCCATGGTCTGTTTGTGTTTTTTTTTCCTTCAGAAGGCAATGAGAAGCCCTGCAGAAATAATATCTGCATTCTGGGCAGGAGAAAACAAACAAACAAATCCATCTACCTTAAGCTAAGCTAAAATACCTAATTTATTCAGTTATAAGAAGGTATCTGAAGTCAGTCCTGATTGTGATTTCCCCCATGATTGTACAGCTAAGATCAAAATGCCTGTTGAGATTAAAAGGCACAGGCTATAAGACCTACAAAAACCCAAATTCATGGATAGCACTTGCAGAAGATGAGTTGGTCAGAAGTATTACAGAGACTGGTGGTAGTTTCTGCCCACGAAACTCTTACCTGCCTCTTTTGGTATTGCTGGTTTTCACTGTGTAGTTCTCACTGTCTGAGGGTAAATCTAGTCCTATTCTAAGCTACATCCTATGTCAAGTTAATTAAAAATAAATCTGGTATAAACCAAGCAATTATATTCAGTAACAAAAGCTCCTGAGAGAGAGACAAGCTCAAGTCAATTCATAAAGACAGGTATTTCTGCACATAGCTATTGAGAGATGATCTTTCTTTAAATATTGACTTGATTCTGATACCTTTGGTTTGTTCTAACTGCTATCTTTGGTCTTGGAATGTAAGTGCAACTACCCAAGTTCAGCTATGACAGCCAGTACCTGAGAAACAGTGCACACCTGAGTAGTGCTGCACTCCACTGCAAGGTGTGAGTGTGCACCATGTAAGTGTGAGACAGTTTGGAGCAACAGCTTTACCCCTGACTCTAGATTTTAAGTGGAGTCAGATGATACATAGATAGAGTGTTACAGTCCCCGATTGCTCACTGACTGTAATATACTGGATTTAGAAGAGGCCAGATGACACATGGATAGAGTGTTACAATCCCTTACTGCTCACCAACTGCAGCAGAATGGATTTTAAGAACGGTTCCCCCTATTCCCTTCCACCTTGCAGGTTTCAGGTTACAGGACAGCTTCATTACTATATGTGGTGGGCTTCAGGAATATCTTAATCCACCAGAGATGGTCCTGCAATGTACAAACCCCTTACTATTTCCCTTAAAAAAAATTAAAACATGATCAGTATATCTACTATGAAGCAGTCAAAACTACAGGATTATATAAATGTCTACTCCAATGCTGTTAGTCATTGCTGTTGTTTGCAGGAAGGTAAGCACAGTATTAGAGAAGTCAGCAATGTAATGATATTGGTCTTGAAATATTTAAATTTGTTTGAGAATTGCTTTGTCAAGTCTTATAGAGAAGCTAAAGGTTATGTTAGAGACCAGAAGAATAATCCCAGAACACCCTTTACTGACATCAATATCAGAGATCTTGCTCACTAACTTGGTGGCAAATTCTGGACAACTCCTTCACCACATCCTCTCAATGAGCACTGCCCTCTGTGCATGCACTGCCAACACCTCAATGCTTCCAAAGCAAGGCACTCAAACACAGTCAGACCTGTTTAGCATTGATGAACCTGCAATAACTCGGGACATGTTTGTCCATGAGAAACGACTGCATGGTAACCAGTAATTAAACAACAACTATTGGTTAAAACACCTAAAAAAAAAGAAACCACAAAGTAGATGAACTATTAAAATGAATTTAGCCTTTGGTTTTAGAAGGAGACTACTCTGGCTGTATTCTTTTAATTCCTTCTGACTTCTCGTCCCTTTAAAGGCTGAGGAGGCCGATAGTTTCTCAGCAAGCAGCAGGCGACTTCATCCTCAGCAGTGCTCAGGAGGCTGCGGAATTTGGCTAGCTGCAATCAAAAGACATAAGGTTCAGCAGAAAACCCTCATGCTCATCGTAATGAAAAAGCAGGTAAGTAGATGTTAAAGACATTTGTCACTTTCTTTTTCCTTCACCACAAATGGAAATGTATTTTTCTATGATGTGTGGAGAACGGCAATTTCACCATTTCTGTCCTTGCAAATGAAAATGATCAGTACCAAGAAAATCTCACAGAATGTGTCAGAATGAAACTGTGCAGGAGGATTATTTGTTTCATATATTCACATTTTGTCTTCCATAACCTGATCTAAACTAGGACTCCTAATGTTTTTTAGTTTGGTTTTATAGTTTGGCGATTCTGAAATGTTTCATGCAAAAAAATTACGATTCTTTTATGTGCACCTGTGTATGTTGTCTTGTTCAAAGAGTATATGTTATTCTTCCCCTGTACTCAACACTGGTCAGGCCACACCTTGAGTACTGTGTCCAGTTCTGGGCCCCTTAATTCAAGAGAGATGTTGAGGTGCTGGAATGTGTCCAGAGAAGGGCGACAAAGCTGGTGAGAGGCCTGGAACACAAACCCTATGAGGAGAGGCAGAGGGAGCTGGGGTTGTTTAGCCTGGAGAAGAGGAGGCTCACGGGTGACCTCATTTGCTGTCTACAACTGCCTGAAGGGAGGTTGTAGCCAGGTGGGGGTTNGATTCTGTGGTTCGATTCTGTGGTTCCGTTCTGTGTTCTATTCCAAATTTACCTGGAATAGTAAGTATGGTGCTATAGGAAGCTTCTGTAGTTAATATGTTTCATTATATTAAACATGCACTCAAATTAGGAGAGTTTCCAAACTTTCCCTTGTGAAGACATTTAACAAGTTATTCATACCTCAGCTTCTCTGCTTAAACTGATCTCAGCAGAACAGAGTTCTGAGTCTAAAGCTTGGGAACCTGAGGCTGATTTCCAACATAAAGTTTAGTATTCTGTCTAATTTCTAACATGTCCAATATTTGCACTTTTTTGTATACCACCATATTTCCCTTCTAGGTTAACAAAGGTAGAGCAATGCAAAAATAGATCCATTATAATACAGCATTATGTTGTGTGGCACATTGCAACAAGAGCAAAAAACTTCAGTATTATCTTAACCCCACTCTAAAGCCCACATCAGTCTCCCTGTGAATTTCTAAAAACTTAAAATTGATTTGTAATTTCTTTCAACCTGAAAAGTACACCAAGGAGTAGGTAGCAGACTGTAAAGCCCCAAGAAATACAAACTTGTGGAATAAGATTAAATGGAAAAATAGTATCAGTCATGGTGATGAGTGAGCAATAACAGTGGGCACTACTGGAGGAAAAAAACCCAAACCACTTCGAGCTGTATGCATGCTGATATTTATAAGCGTATAGGACATTTATACTTGAATGGATGAGATATGGAACTTGTAACAAATCACTGTATTTGACATTGCTTCTGACACCTCTGGACTTATTATACAAGAGTGCATGCAGTATTGCACATTTTAGAGTGTATTAATTGCAGATTAGCCCGAATAAGAACCTTTTATCCTGAGCAGTGGCTTGCCTTTGGGAAGTTGATATCTTAACACTGATGTTAAACCTTAAAGCCATATGCATTACACTAACTCTTACAAAGTCAGATTGAGGGGAGTGGGGAAGAGATACGGTTAAGAAAAATTAATAACTTCAAATCAGTTACGGACAGAAGTTGAGGTCTCCTGACCAACAAGCATCCCATTCAGTGAACTGTCTTTAACATATGGCACAAAGACTGAAGTCACCATTTCTGCTGAGTACGTGGCATAGGGAATTGAATTATCTGAGGTAGCTCTACTATTGATCATGAATGAGACAAATGCTGTGGTACAACAATATTAAAGGTTACAGTGTGTCCAGAGTATTGATTCTGCAGATGACATACTTGGCAGCATCCAAGATAAGAAGCTGTTTGTCTCCAGTGGGAAAAAACCTTTTACACCTAAGATGATCAGCCCACTGGGTGTCACTGTTGCAGCTTCGGTATATAGCATGAAGCTTCATTTAACAAGAAATTCAGGTTCATAGAATGGATGGGTTGGGGCTTTACAGATCATCTGGTTCCAACCCCCCCCTACCATGGACAGGGATACCTTCCACTAGATCAGGTTGCTGAAGGCCTTGTCCAACCAGGAAGGCATCCACGACCTCCCTGGACAACATGTTCAGTGTTTCACCACTCTCACTGTAAAGAATTTCTTCCTAATTTGCTCCCCTCAAGCTTAAATACATTCTCTCTTGTATCCCTACAAGACCTTGTATGTACAGACATACTTTCTCCTTCAGAAATTTGGTAACGTGTACAATGACAAGGTCTGCAAAATGTGTATTTTTGAGTGGCATTTACAGTTTCAGGTCTTACAGAAGCAACATTTCTATAGCAGTGAAAAATCAAAAAATACCTGTTCAGAACAAACACTTATGGGCTCTCTCAGAACAATCCAGATGACACTCTCAAGAAGAGGTGGAACAGTGAGAGAGCCAAAGTAAGTCCAGTAGTCTAGGGACTTGGGAAGCAGACAGCTAGGATCAAAGTTTGTGAATAGTGCTTTTCTACCCTGTAAAAAAAGAAAACAGGGGGAAAAAAGGCAAAAAAAAGAGCTCATTGTGGTTATAAATAAACTATACATAGCATTTTATTTCTTAAAGTCTTTCTAAAAAGAAAGAAGAAACAAGGCAATACTCTTTAAAGGCAAGAGGCCAGGATAAATGATGTCAAATGAGAAGGTGCTTGTTCCACTATGGGCTGGGCTGGCAGCACTCTGGATGATCACAGCAGGTGAGCCAGTGCCCTTCTGATGAGATTGTACCTCTGCAACAGTTTTGCTGCTATCCTGCATGTCAGCAGAACACCATCAAAGGTGCCACGTTAGCAAAGACTCCACAGTTACAAATAACCGTGAGATGAAGTTGGAAGGAGAGGTGAGATATTAGACTCTCAATATGGTCTCTACAGGGCTGGTAAATGTGACCTTACAGGTTACTGCCACCTGCTGCCCTCCACATTTACTTTTTCCAGGCCCATAGTTTAATAGTTCTGCCTCTTCTGGCTAGCAGGTCAGAAACACCTGTATGAAACAAGATGTTGTGAGTCTGGCTGATTTCTCTCACACAAACAATAGCTTATTTCTCACCCTGTACTTCTGCAAAACAGGGAGGGAAACCTTTTTCTCATCGTTTTCATAACTTGCCTAAGTAGTGTTCTCCCCATGCTACTATTCTCATGGCAACAAATTTGTCAGAGACTAGGTTCTGGGAGGAATTAGGCTTTTCCTCCAATTCCTACTGCATACAAACTAAATCAATTTCACTGTCTGCTTCATTTTCAACTCTGCCTAATGAAAATGCTCCTAAACTGTCTCAAATCAGAGTTAGATATGTTTAGCATTGAAACTAGGGACCAGAAAACAGAAAAGTAAAGGGAGTAGTGGCCAGTTTACCAATAAAACCCCAAAGCAATCACCAATATTAGCATTCTTTGTGAAGCATTCATTCACCTTGATTCTGATGGTGTCCAACTGGTCAGTAATCTTATTCAGCTGAGGGTTGCATTCACCAATCTATTAACACCAGAAGAAAAAAAAAATCAAAGGTTTAAGCTCCAGAGAAAAGAGCAAAACCAAAAAATAAAAAAAAAGAAAATTACATAATGAAACTGTTTGATAGAACTTTACTCAAATGACTGTGAAATTTAATGGATTTTGAGAGTATGAGCCTGTGGCTAGCTGCTTGATAGTACTGGTCATAAAGTACTGGACATACACTCCTTCCCTGGCAATACTTCAGCTCCAAAAGACCCACAAACTTTACACTGCAGGGGAATAGATGTAAATTGCTTAAAGCAGTAAAAAATTGTTCTTATTTGCATGTTACAAAATCCATTGAAACGTTTATAATAAGGATGTTATAAAAACATCCTTATAATGTAAACTGGCAAGACAGAATTACTGGAACAGATCTGAAGCAGCTTCTTTCAATGTCTCTGTGACTCTGCCAGCACCAGCAGCAGTGCTGGCTGTGCTCAGGAAGCTGTGGCAGCTAGGCAGAAACCAGAGATTCAACCAAGCTCTGTCCTTTGTCATGTGTGAAGTCTCCATCTGCTTCTTCAAACAGATGGCAATGAAGGAGTTTAATTTTGTCATAAAACAGATGAAAGGTAAAAAGATATATAACAATTACAAGGACATTCTTCAGTTTCTGTTCTGGAAGGGGGTTTATTACTATCAGGAAAAACCAGGATCTCAGAAACAAAATGTGCACAATTGATAGCTTCATAAAATATTTTCCGTTGGAAGAAACCTTAAAGACCATCTAGTTTCAAGTCCTCTGACATGGGCAGGGACCACATCCACTAGATCAAGTCATTCAAGGCCTCATCCACCTTGAACACCTCCCAGGAGGGGGCATTCACAAGCTCCTTGGGTGGCCTGTTCCAGTATCTCACTACCTCCCTGTAAAGACTTTATTTCTAATATGCAGTCTAAATCTACCCTCCTCAAGCTTCAATCTATTCCCTCTTGCTCTGTCACTACAAGCCTTTGTTAAATAGTTTCTTCCTGGCTTCCTGTAGGTCCCCTTCAGGTACTGGAAGCCTTCTATAACGTCTCCCCAGAGCCTTCTCTTCTTCTGGCTTAATAGCCCCAGTTCTCACAGCCTGTCCACACAGGGCAGGTGCACCAGATCTCTGATCATCTTTGTTGTCTGCTCCAGCAGTTCCATGTCCCTCAACATCAGTGCATTTGAGTAAGTCAGATTGCTCCCCCAAAGAAACCTGTCAGTCAAGTACAAGTTATTGGGATCTATACAGGGGCAGTGCTAACCTACTCATCTTATGTTGTACAAGAGTGCAGACTAGGCAAACTGAAGAGCCTCACTGTCTTGAAGATCTCTTAATCTGATAATTTCAATTTTCAACTAAGATCACCTTCCAGGTAAACAGTGTGAAGGAAACAGTATGAATTGATGCCCGTATAAAACAGGTGTCTCCTTTGCAATAATTATGCCAGCCATCACCATTATCCCTTTGAGTTCATAATGCTGATTTATTAGGAGAGCTGAGGCACTCTTTTCTTACCTGTAGAAAAACAGCCATGACTGCTAATCCATCTGACTGGCGAGCTGCCTCGACAAAACTGGAATACTTCTCTGAGTTCCAGTGGACCACATGAAGCTGAAAAGCAAGAGGCACAGACAGCATCAACTCTCGCTGAACTCAAATAGTCACAAATTAGTACTATACTTTTACTGGTCCTAATACTCTCCTCTTTTCCACTCAGAGCCATTCAGTGTTCTAGTTTTTAATTGGTAAATATAGCAATATACAAATAGCCATTTCCAGTGGCTGGGACTGTGCAAAATTTGGCAGCAATCCACACAGTGCAGTGCCTGGCGAACTGCTGCTGGGTTCCCAGATTTTAAGCAGAGAAGCTAAGACAAGCTATCCCCATAGTTCTATAACTACAGCTTTTAAATCCATTTTTAGTACAGCTGACTTTAAAAAGTGATTGAAAATCATGAGAAAGGTATTAGTTTCTCCTCTTCCTCCTTAATCAAGCTTTCAGTAACATTAATCAGCCACATAAATAGCTAGAAAATAGGCAGGGGAATGCACATTAAACTTGCACTGACCTTTTTCTCCCTCGTTTAGTTTAAGCTGAACACCAAAATTTCATTTCTAAAAGTAATTTTCTGTGATTGTCAGTAGTAAGGCACTTCCAAGCAGCTTGATTATCTCACGCTTGAGCATTTGCATTTCCAACATGCATTATTCTGGAGCTGTCCTATGGTAGTTGCTTAAACAGTCTAAAGATACTACCTAGCCAGGTGGAGAAAGAAAATGTCTGTGATGTCTATCCCCATACCAACTCAGTCCCTTCTGCTAACTCAGGTTTCCTAAATCCTGGCTGTGCTCCACAGCAGGAGCTCCTGGTTGCTGGGAAGCTCCAAGATGTCAGAGCCTTGAGCAATGGTCCAACTGCCAAACTGGAGAGAGCACAAACACTCACACAAGGCTTAAGACCAAGTACTTCACAAACATTACTGATCCATTGAGGATTTGTGAGAGTAATTAAATTTTATTACCCACAGTTTTTAGATAAGGAAAGAGAGGCTCAGAAGCAGGGCATGGAATTGGCTTTTCTAAAATGGGTGACTATTTTTTCAGACTTTGACTTTTACTCTTTAGGAGCGCTGAAAAGCACCTGCACTGAGTGACTTAAATTGCTATGGCCTCTTGAAAACAAAAAAAAGGCTTCCTTTTGGAACACAGCACTTCAGAACCTCTAAAGTAAGAGAAATTTAGGATAGCTGGAAGTTACTTTGAAGATTTTTATATGGGGAGCAATGTAGCTGCACAGTTGAAATAATGATTTTACTACTTTGATCTCAATTCATGCATAGCCTCTGAGTTTCAGTTTTGCACATCTGTAAAACGGAGCTCTCAGTATTGCAGAATATAATTACTGTTTGTTAAGCACTTGGGCTCTAAAGTGCCGAAACATTAGTTCCAGCAGGAAAGGAATCTCACTGATTTGTTACACATGTATGCTCATGATGAAACACATGCTGGCTTACAGCTTCAGAAATCCTTGAAGGAAAGTTGCTAAGACTATTTTAAGTTCCAGCATTCTCAGGTGCAGCATCCTGGAGCTCACAGTGCCTGCGCCACTCACTATAATAAGTCCACAAAAGCTACATTGAACAACTTTTAAACAATTACATTTGTACATAGAGAAAAAGGAAACAGATACTCAGTCAGAATTGACTTTTATTGTAGATTTTTGAAAGAGCAAAAAACAACAAAGAACAAAGAGAAACTAAATAAAACCCACTCCCACGCTCCCTCTTAGCTTTGCCAACCCGCCCCAAACCAACCCCCGAACAGCTGTGGAACACTTTTGGGTACAGCCCCGTTCTCAACGGCTTGTGACTCCTCTTTAAGGAATATATCCCGTCTTACCACCGCTCTGTCACCGCAGCTTCTGAAGAGACCTTGATCAGACCATACGTTGCCACAAAGAATGGAGTCATGGAGCCCTTCTGCTTCCGCTGGCTTTAAGGGGATGAACCTTGCATTCTTCTTTACCTGTACACTAATTCCTCCTTCAATTCAGTTGATGCCTTTTCTTGAAATCTTACGCATCTTCCTTAGGAAGGTGAGCACTGAAACCATCTTCACGTCTCCTTTTGAAGTATTTTCTTTTTGTGTGAGCAGTGCTCAGAGGCCTTGATCTTAATTCTGGGTTTCTTATCCCAATGCCAAAGCGACATCTAGACAGCTTCTTGTGGAGAATTACTCGACCAACAGGTACTGGGAAGCTTTTTAGACTGGCTAGAAATTCAGACATATTTTCTCCTTCCATTTGGTTTCTTAGATGAGAAACATATATATATTTTCTCAGCTAGAAATTTGGGTTTGGTACTTAATGGTTTTAAAGCACCTTTATTAATTCTTTATATTCCATCTCACCTGGTTCCTGTGGAAAACATAAGCCTTTAAACACTGCAAATGTCACTTTACCCCCATTAGTGTTAGAAAAATGATCTTTTTCCTGGCCACTCTTACAGCATTTTCAGTCAAATCTGGTCACATCACTGTGCATACATTTTTCTTCTTTAGTATTATGTCTGTTATTTGTCCAATACCAAGTTTTTTTATACTTCTTTTTAACCCCAGAAAACTCTTCCACTGTCTGAAGTATGTGTGCAGCACTCCTAAGTCTTGCTTAATCTTTACACTGCACAGGCCCCAAATCAAATAACTCTGTGTAACTGAAGCTGACTTTGAAAATATTCTCCAAAGAAGAGACAGTGAAAGACAGTTTAAAATAACTCTTGAACATTAAATCTTGCCCTATCAAGATCTTGTCTTCTGTACTCCTTTTTTAATCCTCTCCAAAGCTTTCAAATAGGTTCTCCTTTGAGAAAGGACCAAACATGCAACACATCAGGGAGTTTGCTTGACTTTCAATAAAATGAAGGGAGAATGAAAAGTGGGAAGAGGAGGAGCAACATAATTCTTACAATGGAAAACTAGTTACGAGCTTAGAGGTACAGGTGACTCCATGTAAAGCCTTACCTCTGCTGCATACTTCATCCCATCCACTGCATGCTCGGACCCAGCTTCATCGTTGGATCCCCAATGGAAGTGAATCTGGCGCAGCCTGTAGGTTCCACTGAGAGGCCCCCCGGTCAGCACTGGAAATCCAAGCAGAGGAAAAGGCATCACTGCAGGAACAGGAGCTGCTATCCACATCTCTAACCTCACACCAGACTTCTGTCTTCAGACAGTCTTCTACTTCTTCTCAAAAGTTATCTTGGATGGCTTCCTGTTTCTTTTAAGTACTACAGGAACCCCCACTTGTCCAAGATATGACTTTCAAATTTGCATTTGTGTGTAGAGGAGTGGGTTATGGCCCACTAAAGGGTATGTTATCACGAGGTTCATCTTGCTATGCTTTGGATATCTCAGAAGATGGGAAAATGTCTGTTTTCCCAGTGGTTTCCTCTCTTGAATATATTTACAAGAATCAATGAGAAATTAAGTTTAAAATACAGGGTTTATGAAAAAAAAAAAAAGGGATGATCAAAAATATTGTTCTCTACAACTTCCTGAGGAAAGGAAGTGGAGAGATGGTGAGATCTTCTCTCCATGATATGTGGTGATGGCTCCAAGCTGTGCCAGGGGAGGTCTAGACTGGACATTAGGAAGCATATCTTTACCAAGAGTGTTCAAACTTCCTGGGGAAGGTCCAATGCCCCAGGCTGGTCAGCCCTGAAGTGGTCAGGCAGTTGAACTACATTACTGGTGTAGGTCCCCCTTCGAGCTGAAATAGTCTAGTCAGGTTAGCACATATGAGTGGGCTTTTCATTGTTTTGCTTTTGCAAGTCCTCATCTTTTGCTGATCAGAGTTCACACTAACCCACCTCTGCACAAGTGGTGTATTCACATTATGAGTCATATTCACTGCAAAACTAGCCACTCCACCTTCCCAGCTCCATATCTCCTCTGAGGGCTTGGGAGTTAGCCTAGCCTGGTCCACTGGCTCATCATAGAGTTTTTAATGGGAAAGGATAGGAGCTTTAGTCAAATTGTTTTTATATTAAGAACACTGGAGAGGACAATAGTAATTTTTTATCTATTATAGGTTTAGTCCAAAACCTAAGCTTTTTTTAGGAACAAAATACACTAAATAAAGATGAAAGAAGAATTTCTTCAGTTGCCTATCTGTGACTACAAGTAGCCTGGCTAATGAAAAGGAACTGGGGATGTTTATCTGTGGGAGAAAAAAAAAATATATATATATATATATATAACCTCCTTAAGACATCACCTCAAAAACATGTTTTGACAGAGACTGTAAACCTAGTGAACAAAGGGGAAGAGGAAATGACACTCCTAAATCAAATTCCTTCTTTCAAGGACTGAAAACTTGAGAGGCAAATGATCCCCAAACTGTGTAAAGACTGTGTTCTAACTATCTGAGGGAAAAACAAATACATAGAAATACATCAGAGTTCAGTAAAATACTCATGATGAAAAGTGTGGAAGGTGCCCCAAAGATATATTTGCGTCCCACCATATATTGTGGCAAAACCCTTCCGATCCAACAGTAATTAAGGAAGGGGTTAGTTGGGAGCTATTTAAATAACATATGCCAAAGTTTGAAAGAAGAGGTCTTTGAAACATCAGTATGTCAGTTTCAGACAATGGAGCTAATCTGATCCCAAAGAGGATAAAAAGAATTACACAGCCACAGACTTGACAGCCCACTTAAGTGAAGAAATAGTGTATATGGGAGTCAGTTAACAAAGCATTTAAATATGCTACTGTGTTTAGTACCAATTAATTTGAATTTTAGCTGTATGTTTTGGTTTTTTTTCATAAACTCAACACATGGCAGGAGTTCTTACTTCACAGTGGTGCCCCAGAGGCCAAATTTTGGCCCTAGAAAATTCAGTATTTTTTTGATCAATGACCTGAAAGAAAACAAAAACATTACTGATAAAGTTTGTCAGTGACAAATGCCAGGGAAAATAGTGAATAAATCAGTTTATGGATACAAAATAATTCTCTGATAAGTAAGACACGATAATGGCCAAAATGTAACTCTGGGTATGTGGTCTGAAGCACCTAGTCCATACGTTGGAGATACAGAGTCTCCCAAAGGAGACTGGAGCTTACATTCGTCAATAATCTCTTAAAGATCCATCAGTGCTTTGTTACAGCATGAACTATACCCTTGGAGATACGGCCTGAGGAAACCAGTAAGCAGAGGATCACATTGCCACTGCTTTGGTAACAAGTGTTAGCCTACAGAAATAACATGTTGAGGCCCTGATACTTCATGGATGGAGTTAAGAAGCAGAAAAGGTTCTTGGTGGATTCACATACATATTACCTTAAAAAAACAACAAAAAGGTCTGGGAGTTTAAAGGCTAATTTGATCTAACTCGCATCAGAAATGAAGTGTGATTTTGGTTCTTTCAACTGTGAGGGTAATTAACAATTAGAACAACTTACCAAAGGCCGTGGTAGGTTCACCATCGCTGGAAATTTTGAAATCAAGATTGTCTGTTTTTCTAAGAGATGTGCTTTAGTTCACCCACGCCTAGCAGGTTGGAAGCAGAGATTAATTCTGGGAAGTCCTATGGCATCTGACACACGAGGCCAGATCAGATCACTGACAGGCAGGTGATGGCTTTCAGGCACCATCAAGTGTTGCTCATATTGATGGGAAAAAAGACTACCCTAAGACTGTCCAGGAAAGTATTGTATGATGTTATCTCCATTTATGTGTCTCCCTCTTGCCATTATAAGCTAACATGTCCTCAGGACTACTGGACAAGGTGTTCACAAATTAGTCCTTCTCTGAATCGTACCTTTGTGAAAGCATCATGTAGGCTTTTATACTCAGCTAAGCTTCACACGACGACAAGTGGAATTTATTGCTTGAAGAGTCTGCCCTCCTATCCTTACAAGGGAAGCTGTGCTAGCTTGCCTGCCATCCAAGAGAGGGCCTTAAAGATGAAGGCACCACCATTACAAAGACCATACCAAACCAGAGAAGTTCTAAATAAAAAATTACTGCTTGCAAGAAGGAAAGCTACATAATTTAGAAAAGATTGGGATGATAACACTTTTCAGAGAAGAAAAGGGCTCACTTGGGATGTATTTAATTTGCTTTGTATTGGCTCTTTCCTGACACAAGAAGTCCAGGTATGGATTGTAAAAAAGGGAAAAAAAGGTATAACCAAACCTGTAGCTAAAGTCAGGTAAGAGACTTGAGCGATTCAGATGGAATGAACCTGTAATGAGACACAAAGGATTCATCTGCAGTGAGAGAGAGCAGCATTTGAAAAGTTGTACACAACACCTGACATCCTGAGATCCTGTGAACACCATTCAAATTGGAGTGCTGGCACTACCCAGCTGGTTGAGGTGGATCAAAGCATCATTGTGAAAAGAGAATGCTAGCACTTTCTCAGAAATGCAACCTCAGAATCGCGTCCAAGTATGTTCCCACATTGTATCATGATGAAAGGCAGCGGGAAAAGAGGAATCTCTCATCTGATGAGTCGTGCCCAGGCTGTGTGTATTCTATTCAGGAAACAGTTGAAGAAGACAGAGTGGAATGGAAAGGAACAAACCTGATTTGTTGACGGTGTCATCAAACTCAACACTGGTGGAGTGCCCATTGTTAAGGATGATTTTAGCAGAAGCTGGATCATAATTGGGATTTAGAGGACGGAGAGAGGGGTCATACTTGGTTTCCTCAGTTTTGATATCGATGGGTGACTGACGGTCTCCATTAGCAACAGGAAAAACCTCATTCCAGTGGGCAGGCCCTGCAATGCATTGAAGAGGTGTAAATTGATAGCAGTGCTTTGCTTCATATGAAAAAATGCTCTGGTTGAATTGTTCCTTTGTATCTTCCACATTCAGAAAGGGTGCATCAGAAAAAAAAGGGATCAAAATATTCTGCTACTTTTGCTGTACTGCATTGCAACAGCAGGTCTTGGACTCCCTTTATCTACCTTGCATAGCGTATCTAACTCTATTTGGTCTTTCAGCAAGGCCACATGGAGTAGGTAGATAATTAATTATTTGCAGTTAAGACTCAACTATGGACAAGACATATCCAATAAATGGTCGTTCAAAGCATTCTAGCAGGTATCTAACAGGCACTGTGCCCCAATACATTTTCGACGTGCCATTTTTGCCTAATATGTCACATTGTGTCTCCAAGGATTGCCTCTTATTTATCCCAAATACCTGCATTAATGCCTTAGTCATTGGCTGCAAAAGACCTTCTGCTGACTACGCTGAACAAGATGTGGAGATGTCAAACAAGAAAAGAAGGCCAAGTAGTGGCATGGACTCTCCTGGGGCTTAATGACAGTGCCTGCAAGCTAAACATTGCTGCACAACTGAGCACCTCCTTCAGGTGCATCAATTCTGCAAACCAGGTGTAACAGCACAAGAGAGTCATCCTCTACCTGTAAAATCTACACAGGCACACACATACATATATAGTGCTGACAAAATCAGCAGACACCAGGAACGCTCAGAAAAGCACTGCACAAGGTTTCCGTTTCTACCACCTCCTGCCAACAAATGAGAGTAGACCTTCCAGACAGAGTTGCACCACCATTCACTAGAGTTAGCTAGAAATTAAAGCACTGAAGTTGTTAATCAGTACTAGTGTTCTCGAGTTAACCCTCCTCTCTCCAAGCTAAGCTAAAAGTCATCTGAAAAGCATTGCCTCTGTAAATCAACAATGTGGATGTAAGAAAAATGACATGCCATTCTCAGACAGTAAGACACACTTAACAGAAGTGTAAGGTGTCTGTTCTTGCCTACTAAACATCAGAGAGGCCTCAGTAAGAACAGGTGTGGCATTGTTGAACCATATTTAAATAATAAACAATGTGGAAAGAGACTAGAGAAGGAAAATAGGAACAAGTTGCTTGGAGAATATGTTCCATAAGGTAAAGGTAGAAAAGAAGGTTTAGGATAGAAATGAGGGTATGGTAAAGGAAAAGAGAAAAGTCTATAGATCTAATGATCTTTCACTATTGTAAAGAGCACAGCACTTGTTTTTCCCTCCAGGCTCATGGTTAAGAAGCATAATCAACTAAGAGAGACGGCTGTAGTAAAATCTTACATATGAGAATCAGCAACTGATCTTGTAAAATCTGCATCACTGGAAATCCTCATAAATCCCTATACGGAAGGTAACTGATCTCAGCCTAAGAATAAGCAAGTTGGTTTGAGTCTCTCAGGATGGCTTACACTTAAATAAACACAATGACACCCCCCCCCCCCCCAAAAAAAAAGTTACTCTGTGATTGATAGCCTAATATCAAAAGTTGTCAGCAGTCTTCTCTCCTCCACTTCAACAGAAATTAACACAGCTCACAGACTCACAGGTGCTAAGACAGCCCAAGCACTAAATCAAGGAGGGATGTGCCCTCAAGCATTGTGGCAAAGATCCTGCACAGCCACCTGGGCAGAGTCTAATCCTCTTCTCAGCAGCACCAAGAACTGGAAGAGGGAAGGAGTAGCTTGTAAAGGGCAGCCTAAGTTTTAAACCTCAGACAGAATAAAGGCAAGAGCCTTCAGTCCTGAGTTTGCTAAAAAGTCTCTTTGTTAATGGCTTCATTAACCGAACTAGTTAAGGAATGTGCTTCTGAGGCACAAGATGAAAATCCTATTTGGTTTAAATTGTAAAACTTTAAATTTAATTCTTCTCTTTTCACAAATGGCCATGAAAGCTTTTCAATATTTTAATTGCACACAACTTAGCATCTGCTACATAGTACCCTGTAGTTAGAGATGCACAGTTTTATTCATAAGAAGCACCATTCCATCATTTATACTTAACTGCTGTGATTTTGGATGCTTAGAAAAAGCTTATTGCTATTTCATTTTAATGTTTGAGGCAGTCCTTAACTGAGAAAAGGCAAAATATAGTTATGTGCTTACCTACTTGGTCCTATTGCTTTATCTCAGAAATAAATATGGTTATTGTACCATTAATTATTATGAATTATTTACTACATTCAGAAATAATCTGTCAAAAAGAGGACCCAAGGCTTTCTCTCATTATCTAATTATTCAACAATAATGTACTTGTCCTTAGCTCAGATGACTACAGTCATGTTTTGCTATGGTGATTAAACTCCTATCAGTAACAGAAGACTGCCACAAACCTGACCTTTCAGATTTAATTCTGTGTGTAAGTCTGCCCATGTCCTTAGACACATATATGTCATATATGCAGACATGTGTGTGGAATACTTGACAGTTTACTTCATGCACACAGTGATTTATGTTGAAGTTATTATTGCCAAGGGGCAAATTACTTTTCTCTTGGCTTAAAAAAATCCAAACAAAAATACCCAGAGAACAACAGTGCTTTTATCACTGCAAGTAACAAATGCACAACTCAGAATAAATGCAGATGTCTTTTCAACTCTTCAGGAAGTCAACCTGAATATATGACTTCACTATGCTTAATTAATTTCACTATGTGTTTGCCTTGGTTGCAAAAGTTAATCTTAATTTCAAGGAGACTATTTTCGGAGTCATGCAAGGCAACAACATTTTTCAAGAACTAGAGCAATCTGCTGCATCTGCCACTCAGCCAAACAAGAAACAAGCAAAGCCATTTTAAAAATAAGACAGAAATAAATCCACACCTCTCTCCTTTAGTTTCCTCTGAGATGCAGGGGCGAGGGGACGGACTGATGAAGAACTACCTACCCTGTAGCTGCTGGGGGCTCCAAGAAAGGAGAGAAAGTCAAACTCCACCTCAAATATGTTTTCAGCCAGCAAACAAAATTTTATTGGAGAAAAGGGGCCTTGAGCAAGATCCACGGTCACCCTGATACACATTTTGGTGCCCTCCTTTTCCTAGATGAGAATAGCAGAGGAGGAGGGGGGGCAGGATAAGAGAGGAAAACTGGACTTCTTATCTGGACAGTGCAGGTGAAGTCCACAGCACCCTTGGAAAACACACAGAGAAACACATTTGAAAAACACTCATTTACGTCTTCAAGGGAGTGGTAGAGTCGGCTGCACAAGGGTAGATAACACGCCTTAATCGTTGCAACATCGCTGCTATCCCGCACCACCACCCAGTTTTTCAGGAAAAGTACATCTATCCGGAAAAGATGGAACAGAAGTGCAAATCGTAGTCCAAACACTCAGTAATAGCCTACATGGAGCATACTCCTACAGGCAGTAGTACACGCAAATTTACAGGTCTCTCCTTTTACAACCATGGGGGTTTATTTCTCTGGGCATTATAATGAGAACATAACTGATGCCATTTATTTTATCAGAGCTGAGTCTCCAGTTACAAAAGCACTCTCACTTCCAACCGCATAACTTGTAAGCCGGTCCGTGCGCAGGAGCAGCGTTTGCATCGCTTACAATGCAAAACAGAGGAAAGTCTTTAAGCCTGCTGATGAGCACATCTTGGGACTTCAAAGACCGACAAGATTAAGGAAAGCATGAAAAAGAAATAAAATCCCAAAGCATCTCCTCTGAAGTGCATAATTACACATTCAAATGACCGGCGCTGGAACCTATTTCCCACCGGGTGAGCGGAGCAGCACGCAGCCAGAGCAGAGGCGCACAGCTCGCACAGTAGCTGCCGTCAGTGTGACCGACTCGGTAACACTCGACACACTCACAAGTGACCGACTAGACAAACAAACGGAATTCCAAAGACAGCGACCTAGCTCGGAGCCAGCCCTGGCCAAACTCGCGGGTGATGGAACACCTCTGTCAGCAGCCAGTCTGGCACCGCTCCCAGGAGAAAACACGTTAGCTCTCACGTTGCGAAGCCGCGGCAACATTTCAGCTCATTGAGCTTTCTCCCAGGCTGGGGAGCTGCCGAAGTCAGCTGCAGGAGCTGCCCTCGGGGATGCTCCTCACGCCGCGGAAGGTGCGGCCGCCACGACGGCCCCTCGGCAAGCGCCTCGGCCCCTCTCCGCCTCCCGCCTTACCGTTGTGCTCCTCGTATCCCCAGTGCAGCATGGCTCTGATCCCCTGCTGGGACGGGACGGGCTGAGACTGGAGAGACGACCGCGCCGTCACCGCTGCCCTCTTTGAAGGCGACGGGCGGCGACGCCCCGATTCTCGGGCGCCGATAAGAAGCCTGTAGCGCTCCGCGCCCGCCCAGCCCGGCCCCATCCCTATCCCCGCCGGTCCTCGCCCCGATCCCTGCAGGTCGTCTTCCCCACACTTCCACCGTCGCACGAAACGGCTCCAAGAGAGTTCTAAAAGTGTGGCACTCCTCCACCAGCCACCTTTTCGCGAGTGATACGAGTTGTGCGGCAAGGAAAGCCGGGGATAAATGCCTGTTCCTGGGACTATCCCCTTTGTCCCTTCCTGCCAGTTCCCCCCTCACCAAAGTAGCACCGCCATCCCTGGAGACATTTAAAAGAGAGAAGAGATGTGCTGCTGAGGGGCACGGTTCAGCACTAGCTTTGGCAGAGTTACAAAGTGCTTGGACTCGATGACGTTAAACGGCCTCTTCTCACCGAAAGGATCCCGTGTGCTACGCAAGAACAGCAAGGCGAGGCGCTCGTCCGGCCCCCGCTGCCCAGCCCGGCTGCGCCCGACGGCGAGCCCTTGCGAAGCCAATTCACAGAATGTTAGACCGAAAGAGACCCCCCCCAAGGATCAATCTGATCTTTCTAGGTGATAGTCTAGTTCAAATTAGGTGGTCTAGCACCCTGTCAAGGGTGAGCCTTGAAACTGAACAATGTAGGGGAAACCACTACAGATGAACACATCCACAGGTTGCGTAGGGTTGGGCGGTACGGAGGCCCGTGACATAATAGGGCTTCCCGCAGCCCGCTCCGAACTTATTTCCCGTACGCGTGGTGTTTCGGGCGCTGCCACACATGTCTTTGGCACCACGGCGTTTCCTTGGACGCCAGGTGCTGAAAGCTGGGTTCGGAAAGTCAGAGCGGGAGCAGGCGCGGCGGGCGGGGAGCAGCCACAGAGACCGTCACCCTCTCCTGTTCTCTTTCCCATTCCCGCTCCCGTTCTCATTCCCTTTGCTGTCTCCGTTCCAGCTCCCATTTCTGTCCCCGTTCCCATGCACAGACAGAGGGCAGTGGGGTGCGAGTGCCCCCTGCCGGCGCATATCGGCGCTACCGCTCTGGCAGTGCTGGGAATGACGATTGGTTGGCGCACAGATATTACGCCATCGTCAGGGGCTGGCGCATTGTGGCCGCCATGGGGAAGAGTCGTTCGCGGGCAGCCAAGACGGCCAGCGTCTTCCGTATCGCCCGCAGCGGTGCCGTCAAGGCCAAGACCAAGGGCAAAGCGCGGCCCGTCACCTCTGGACTGAAGCAGGTGAGTGCCAGAGGGCGTCGGTCTTGCTGCGTCGACCTTAATGCCCCAGGCCGAGGCTTCGGCCTGGTGGGCCTGGCCGCTTCCGTGGCATTTCCTCCGGGCCGAGCCGGGCCTGGCCGGCGCTGCCTTTCCTCTAAGGCCTCTTCTGCGGGGCGGAGGAGACATCCGCAGAGAGCATCCTCTTCCGTAGGAAGAAGCGACTTAACCAGTCGCAGGATGGGTTGTATCAAAATCGGCGTGACTAGCAGGTCAAGGGAGCTAATTCTATCACTCTGCTCTTTGGTGAGACCTCACCTGGAGTCCTGTGTCTAGCTCTGGAGTCCTCAGCAGAAGGACATTGTCAAAAGGCATAAACTTAGGTTCATGCAAAATAAGGCTTTTAATAGAGTTGCAGGAATCAAGCAATGTACAGGCCTGGGTGCGCGGGGAGGCCCCGCTCTACCCTGACGCACACCCTTTGTTTTCAGGTTTCTCTTTTTATATCCTATTCTACTACATATTCGTTACTAATTCTAAGAAAAGGTTGGATTTCCCTATCAGTTCCAAGGATGGGAGGTGTCTCTTCCACGCATGTCTCTTTTTAGCCGGTGGTCCCTCTGGTGGTCTTCAGTGATGAAGTAAAGGGTCTTCCTTAAGTGTCCTTTTCATGAACTCGAAACTAGTAGTGTCCTTTGTATGGGTCTTCCTCTGTTTGCTCATGTGGGAAGGCTGTCTCTGCCACCTGCTTCCCTCCTCCACCAACCTTATTAGTTTCTAATTACTTATTGCTCTGTTATCTTAAGCCAGGTGCATACATTTGTGATGGCTGTGCAAGGAGGAGTGCAGCTCCATTCAAAATCCCCCTTTTTCCCTGCCTGTGGCCTCTTGCCACGAATTGATCAGATCAAACATATATTTCTCACAACATTAAGGTCCAGAGGAGGGCCACAAAAATTATCAGGGTTCTGGAGCACCTTCTACAAAGACAAGCCAATAGAGCTGGGCTTGTTCTGTCTGGGGAAGAGAAGGTTCTGGGACACCTTGTTGTGGCCTTTAAGTACTCAAAGCAGGCTTACACAAAAGATTTTAGCAAAGCCTGTTGCAAAGTAACAAAAAGAGGGAAGGTTTACACTAGATAAAATGAAGAACTTTTTTATGTTGAGGGTAGTGAAACACTGGAACAGGTTGCCCGGAGGTGGTAGATGCCACATGCCTGAAACCATTATAAGTTAGGTTGGATGAGACTCTCAGCAACCTGCTCTAGCTGAAGATGGCCCGGAGATGTCTTCAGAGAGGTTGGACTATATGACCTTTAAAGATCTCTTCCAACCCAAACCATTCTATGATTCAGAGACTGACTAAATAGAGCTGGTTTCTGTACAGTATCCTTATGAGTGCAGAACTGCAGAGCACACAATTTCCACCTGAAAATCAGTTCTATATTGGATGTCATTATCATCAAAAAGAGAAGCATAAGATGTTTGACTGGCTCCTGCAGGCATCTGCCTTGAAAGACTTCAGACTGTTCTCCTTGAACTTAGAAAGTGTGTGATAGCATGTCAGCGTGTCCTAGGGAATGTGATGTTAAAGACAGTGTCATTAGCTTAATGAGCTTATGTTTACTAGACAACATTTGCAGTGTCACTGATGGTGTAATTGAGGGTATGGGTTAACAGAATGGCCTAATCCAAACCACTGAGCACAGATGCTGGAGGGGGAAGTCCTGCTTCTTCTTGTCATATTCCCAACCCCCATTAGCAGGCTTCAGGCTTCGTGCCCACAGGTCTTGATGCTGGCTCAGGAACTCAGCACATACTAGGTGGTTCAGCTTGCTAGGTCAGCAGCAAAACCAACTAAACCAGCATTTTGCATTTTTTTGTATTGGGTTGGTTAGTTAAACAAACTCAGTTATGGATGAGTGCAAAGGGAAACACTTTTTGGGCAGAGAACCAGGAAGGATGGGGACTTTCCAGATCCAGTAGCTGTTTATTTCATCCCAGCTGTAAAGTAAAACTGTGTCAGTGAGGTGCCGTGAACAGGTGTAGGAATGTGGACTACCATGTTTTACTCTCAGTTGTTGTTTTCCCTGTTCTTGCACCTTAGATGGGATGTGATGGACTGCAGCCCCTTCTGTGAGCTGTTTTAACACAATGATTCAATGGAAATGTAAAAAAAAAAAGGCAAAAAAAATACTTTGCTTTTTCATGCCTGGAGAGCACCACAGTCCCCAGGGGAGGGAAGAGAGTAGGTTGTGTGTCTGGGAGCGATGCCAGGGAAGAGAATTGGGGGTGCTTGAAGTAAGACTTTTCCTCTTGGTAGTAACAAGTCATTATATGCTATCTTCTCAAACCTTGCCTCCAGCCTGAGCTGTATGATCTGAGAGTTCAGCTGGTCCCTCTAAAAGGGCATCTGATACTAGAAGCAAAAAGGCAGTAGCTTACGCTGCCCATTAGGTTTAGTTGCAGTCTGCTGGGCAGGCAAACAGCAGCTCTGCAAAAAGTCCCTTTCCAGTTTTCTCCTGCGTGCTCAAGCCACTTGACAGGTTAATCTGGTAGAAAGACAGGAAGGTAGCAAACTTTGGAAATAATTTCACGTGGCTGGCACCACATCTCCACTTTGTCTGGAGGGTTTTGTATAATAAAGGGAGAACAGGTTTTAAAAAAAAACATATTCATGAGAAGCCAGCAGTTTATTAGAAGTAAAATTTTATTCCTTGTTTGAAGCTGTATTTAATTTATTGTATCTCTGGGGATTTACTTCTTACTGATCAGCATAGGGGGATGCTCAGAAAATTTGTTGAAATAAGTTTATTAAATAAAAGCTCTTTGTAACTAAACAACTTCTGATATAAATATGGTAGCTGTAGAGCCTTTCTCTGGAAGAGCCCTTCCAGAGTAGCTGGGAGTATCACATACTGGAACCAATGGGATCCTTTCAGCAGCCCTGTGAGTCTGAAATCAAAGACCTGAGGTAAGAGCCTAGACCTCTGTAAATGGAACTGCCCATGGTCCACTCTAATTTGAGCTACATGCTGAGCCCCTGTTTCTCAAGCTCTGTATGAGCCGAAGTGCTCATCTGAGCAGGCCTGTTCTGCCAGCCTCCCACTGCCTTTTTCTGCTGGTTCTCTTAGTCATTCAGAATGAGTGGAGTTCTTGTTTATGTCTGCATGCTCTGTAGTTGCTTTGAAAGCCAGGATACACATAACCACTCTGTGTTTGCTTCTGCCTCTGTCAGTTGCTGAGAGGTGCATTGCAGGGGTAGCCTTTGGAACAGCTGCAGGTGTCCTTAAACTGGGTTTCTTGAAGATGCATGAGCATTGCATTATTTTGTGATGTAACAGGCCATTATCTGGCTATGGTCCTGTTGCAAACGTGGTGCTTCAGAAGCACCAGATACTAGGGCTGAGATCAGCTGAATCTTCCTTTGCTGCAGCAGTGGAAGAGTTTATGCCACTCTTGCACTCACCCTACTCCTTTATCACAGGTAACTCTCTCCAGAGCACAGCACGTGTCTTAGCTCTTTCTCTTCAAAAGCAGGCATCTTTGCCAAGTTGGGAAGGCAGACATGTGCTGGCAGGTGAGGGTCCCAGTGTCCTAGGACCATCATGGTCTGCTCTAGCCATACAAGTTGCTTTAAATAGCAGAGGAAAATCTGGGTGACATTATTGGCCACATCTGTGGTACGAATGAGTAGGAAGGTAAGGTGTGATTTTTGAAAGACAAACTACTGCAAGAAGTTAGAAATGGCAAGATCCAGTACAAATTGTACTGGTTTTGTGTGGCAAGGTTCTGGTAGTAAGGAATCTTCTGTGAGAAGCTGCTAAAAGCTTCTCCTGTGTTCAAAAAAGCTCATGCTAGCTGGCTTTAAGAAGGACCCACCACTGGCTGAGGCCAAGCCCATCAGTGGTGGTGGTAGGGCCCCTATGAGAAAGTATTTAAGGAGGAAGGAAAAAATGTCTGGGCAACAACAGTCAGGAGAGTGAGAATATGTGAGAGAAACAACTGTGCAGACACCAGGGTCAACGAAACAGGAGGGATGGAGGTGCTCCTGGCACTGAAGCAGAGATTCCTCTGCAGCCTATGGTGAATACCATAGTAAAGCTGCCCCCCAAAGCCTAGGGAGGTTAATGGTGGAAGACTGCATGCTGATGTGGCTGGACCCTGTGGGAAGCTTGTGCTGGAGTAGGTTCCAAGCAGGACTTGTGGATCTGTGGAAAGAGAGCAAGTCACATAGGAGCAAGTTTCCTGGCCTGACTTGTGACTCACCACAGGAGACCCATGTTGGAGCAATCTGGTCCTGAAGGACTACACCCTGTAGAAAGGATCCACACTGGACCAAATTCATGAGAAACTGTAGCCTGAGGGGAGGACTCATGTTAGTTTTTGTGCAGAACTGTTTCCCATGGGAAAGACTTCATGCTGGAGCAGGGGAAGAGTCTGAGGAGTCCTCCCCATGAGGAGATGTGTGATGAAGTGATGGCAACCGCACCATGTTGCCCTGTGCTGCTGGTGAGGCAGAAGGTAGAGAAATGGAGAGTGAAGTTGAGCCTGGGAAGAAGGGAGGGGTGGGAGGAAGGTGTTTTAAGATTGGTTTTTATTTCTTATCCCGCTCTGATTTGATTGTCAATAAATTAAACTGATTTCCCCAGCTTGAGTCTGTTTTGCCCATGACAGTGTTTGGTGAACGATCTCTCTTGTTCTTCGCATGACCCATGAGCTTTCAATTTATTTTCTCTCCTTTGTTCAGTTGAGAAGGGGAGTGCAGAACAGCTTTGGTGGGGGACCTGGCATTCAGCCAGGGTCAACCTACCACAAAAATGAAGACAGGTGCCCTCCCTGGAGCTAAGAGCTGCTAAGGGTGGTACAGGAGGATCTGGGTACAGATTAGTTTTTGTTTCCTCTGTGTTCTGTTTCTGGGTCACTGTGAGCTGTTTCCAATAGAACAAGTTTAACTGCTTTCATTTTTCATTTATTACATCATCTAGTTGTGTACAACTCCTGTTTTAATTAATACATAAGCCTACTAAAAAGTCCTTTTAGAAACAATGCATATACTGGCGTGCAGTAGTTGTACAAAACTGGTGCCATGTCACATGCCAGTGGAATTTATGTTTAAAATCCCATTGTCTGTGTTTGTTTTTCCTCCTAGATAAACATTAGAAACGCTGAGAAAGTTAGCACAATAAATAAAGCATTTGCTGAAGTTCAGAAGGAAGTACACCACCTATCAAAGAGCACAGCAGCAGAGCCCCAGAAGAGTCAAAAGGTAACTTGCTTTTTGCAGCTTTGAGGGAGAGGAACCTGCATGCTCAGAGTACTGTTTTCTGTCTCTGACTGCAGGCAGTGATGCTTGAAAGCTGTAAGCCCAGCCTTAGGAAGTTCAGCCGGCAGCTGGTCAGCATGCTCAAGTGCTGTGTAACTACTAGAAAGGAGAGGGTGGGCAGTCCAGCCAGGGCATGCTTCCAAAACATTGTTAAATTATGTTCTAGCTGGCTTTTGATTCCTTTTAAAAGTGTATTCCAGCCCCTTGAGATGAGCTTCAGTGTGACTACATAGAAAGGATGAACCTTGCTGTTCTCTGCCTGTTGCACCTCAGAGTGATTTGAACCAAACAGCTCTGCTGCTTTTCCTGAGTCTTGAGTCTTCACATTCCTTCATCAGAAGCATCAACCTCTAAAACAGCGGTTGCTGCACTGTCTTGCCTGTAGCACTTTGGGTTCAAGAGATTGTTTTGCTTGTCTTCCTTTGCCTATTAAACAGGGCTACATGCAGCCTTATGCATCCAGCATGTGGTTCTTTATGCTGACTGATGCTCCCAGCATGGTTTAGGGGAGTGAGAGAGCAGAGGGCTGGGATAAGGTAGGGATGAATCCATCTTGGCTTCTGGGTGAAGTAGAGGGAGGGTGTTAGGAAAAGTGCTCACAAGTGGAGTGTTCTTTATTGTGCCTGGGGTGATCAAGTTTCTGTACAGCTGAGAGCAACAAAACAAGTGCCAAATAGCTGAAGAAGAGGCTCAGGGGAAACTGAAACATAGGTGACAGTGCTGCCAGCAGGATGAGGCTGTGCGAAGCCTCCTGCTGGTTTTGTTTGCATGCAGCATAGAGTCTGGACTATAGCAGTACTCCTGTTCTGGCTGTATGTGCCAGAGTGCTGAATATAATCATTCCAAAGCTTCATGAGTGTTGTTCAGAGCACTCTGGCCCCAGAGCTGAGCCTGTATGTTACATTATTTGCATGATGCTTTTTCTCCTGCATCATGAACTATTAGCTGCATATCTGGCAATTGTAGTGAATTCTGTAGTCCCCCACATTATTGAATTGTAACTGCAAAAATAGCCAAAACTAATACATAAAGGCAAACTAATCTTTCAGGCAACAGGTATTTATTAGTGTTTGGTCTGTGGGTTTGTTTTTTTTTTCCCCAAGCAGAGAAAAAGATCCTGCTTTCTACTTTAAACTGAAACTCCTTTCTTTTTCAGGCTTCCACAAACCTGGAAGACGAACCAGCAAACGTAGATGCTGCCACGACCCTGCTATCTCAGTTGTAACGCACAATGGACAGTGGAGAGTTTGTAAGAAATGAAAATCACAAACACTGATGACTTGCTTTGTACAATTTTATTTTTTTAAAAATCTAGTTAATATACAAGTATTGGCACACTTTAATACAAACTACAAACAGACCTTCCCTGTCTTCTAGGAAAGTGGAATGTCAGAAGTCAGTGTGAGAAACTTAAAGTGCTAAAACAGAAGGCACTTCACAAAATTGGTTCACTGAAACAACTTAATAGTAACTTGAATTGATACCCTTCACTCTTCAGCTTGGCAGTGAAAACTTCAAAACTGATTGAAAGGTTTAAAATCTCAGAAAGCTTCTTGGCAGTAAAGCTTCAAAGAAAATGCTGTTAACTGAAAAAGCAGCCTAATCATTTTTTAAAGAAATGATCAGAAGGCTATAAAGCATTTTCACTTCTCTTACTTAAGAAAACTCCAAATAACTGGATTACACAGACACCACTCTGGTGAAAAAAAAAAAGCCAGACTTTTTCATAGAAGCCCTTTTTATCTGGTGGTTGAATTTGTTTTGTGAAGTAAAGGAAGCAAAAGGAAATAGACTCCCAGAGCCAGTGAACTAAGAGGTTATACATTCATTATTCAAATACTTAGGTTATGAAGAAGTCTAGAATGTTACAGTTAGAGGTAGATAAGTAGTCTGGTTGACACAATATCTAATAATTTAGTATCTGCACATCAAAGAGATCACAGACTCCTTCATTATCATCCAGGTTAAAGTTGTAGTCATCTCCAGGAGTAGGAGAGAGTCGTAAGAGAGGGAAAACTGTAAAGCAGGAATAGTTTAGTTTAAACTAAAGCACTTGTGGAGTATCAGTCCTGTCTCACAATTCATGCTGTTTGCTGCCACCAGTATCAGGGTTAGTCTTAGTCATTTAGAGTCTTGACAATCAGACAAGCATGCTAGGATCCTGCTGGGGATACCTGTGTTGCTTTCATGTGAAGACAGTAATTGCTATGGCTGTATTTTTTTTCTCAATAATACAAAGAGAAGTTGCTGGAATGGAGTGACAGCTGTGGAATAGAAACTGAATCTGCCCTTCCATAGCAAAGGAGCTCCTGAAACTTCCAGGAGAAAGACATTGTGTGTAATTTCTTTGTCTTGTTGCAGTATCACATATATCAGCCTTCAAATAGTTATCATGTTATTATCCCTACAGATTAAAAATGGAGGCTTGCAGTTTCTCTGGCACTGCATTTCAAGCATGGACCTGAAGCTGCCTTTGGGGGAGGAATGCAAGAAAAGCAGCCTCAGCTCTCCTGCTGCACCTCAGGAACCCTTGCCTAGTGCAGCCGAGCTGAGCATGCTGCCTCTGTTCTGAACGTGGCAGTTCTTTCCATTTTAGCCATGTGCTGGCACACCCACATCATACTGTCTTGCCTCTTGGAGCTCTTAACTACGTGATTCTTGCTGGGTAAGCCTTGAGGGTGTCTGCTTGAAAGCCAGATATTAGCATAGGCTGCTTAATTTGGCATGGTTACAAGCCAAAAGGAACAATACCAGCTGAATTCACCTCTTTACCTGGCACCTTAGTGACACAGCAGTGTGACAGGGAACATACCAGCTTACTGGCTGTGGTTTAGTTCTGTATTTATATGGCCCGTGGAGTGCAAGAGCAGAAATGGGTGACATTTCTGTTCTGTCAGTGTAGCATCAGTCTGCATTTCAGAGTTCTGAAAAGCTCCTGCAGGAAGCTTGAGGCAAAGCAGAATTAACCCAGCTTATTTTCTACCCACCCCACCCAAGGCAGCACTTCACTCATCAGCCTGTTCTTTATTTGTTCCTGAATTTAGGGCTGCTGGGTTATGCATGTAAGGATGGATTAAAGCTTTCACATTTTGACTGTTAAATAAAACTTGCAGGGAGCAAAGATAGGAATGACAAAGATGGAAGCAAGTGCATGGTAAAGAATTAGTTTCATACTGACCCTTGGCATCAGATTTAACAGACACCTGCCAAGAGTGTGGTTCACGCAAAACCCACGCTGCTACTTGTGATTATTAGGCAAGATGTCAGATACTCACCGTCAGAAGACATGAGTTCATCAATGATATCTCCACTGATGTTTCCTGTGAAAGACAGAGTTACGTGTCCATGTCTGTGTCCACACAGCCTCAGGAAAGCACTGAAGTGCAGAGCACAGATCAGCTGCTGCAGAGTTAACAAACTGTGTACAGGTAACGTAGATCAACCTGTGTCTCCTGGGGTTTCCTGATACATTTCACCCACTGATCCCTTGTAACCCTAGAGCCATGGACAATGTGAGGCTGATCTGGTGGCAGAGAAAGGCATTTTGCTCTAAAGGAGTTTGCTACTTGGAACTGGCTCAGTGGCTTCATGGAGAAAGACAGGCCTGCTGTGCCACACAAGCGTTATGGTAAAGGAGGGCTTGAGGAACTCATAAAAACTTCTGAACAGTAACTACTGCTTCCTACCTGTGGGCTCCTCCATCTTGGCTATGTCGAATGAGTTTGGCTTGAGAATACAGTTAACATCCAGAGGCAGCAAGCCCTGGTAGTCATTGGAGCTACATGTATCTTGGGCAACATCCCCTGCAAGGCTGGGGTACAGCACAGGCTCTGGAAGGCTGGAGTAAGGAGCTGCTGAGGTGGTACTGCTCTGCTGCACACAGCCCTCTGCAAAAACAAAAAGAGCCTGCTGTGGTTAAAGGTGAACACAAAACACCTGCATTCAGCTTTGTCTTTTGAGGAGAACATGGTCAGTGTCTGGGAGGAGGTGAGAGGAGTCTCACCTCCCAGAGTCACAGGCACAATTCAGTCAGGAGCCCCTAGAAGTGCAGTCTAACACTGACAGCATTTTCTTAAATCTTTCCCTGTTATTACCCTACTGCCACTATGAAAAAAACCCAACTCTCATATTTAGGCAGTCTCTCGCTGTGGCTATGTGGAAGAAGGTAAGTGACCTTGGGACACCACAGCTGGAACCAGTGCCTCTAGAGTCTGTCTCACTAGAAGGTACAGGTTCAAATCATATCCTCCCTCGGAGGTTGGCAGTTCCCTCCCAGCCTGCATTCTGGAGAATCACCTCAGAATAGTTAACAGCAACAAGCTACCACCCGT
This sequence comes from Tricholaema leucomelas, assembly GCA_013400475.1. Lineage (NCBI taxonomy): Eukaryota > Metazoa > Chordata > Aves > Piciformes > Lybiidae > Tricholaema lacrymosa > Tricholaema leucomelas. Next base: position 757,971 of record WAAF01019219.1, read on the forward strand.
TTGGTGTAAGACAGTAAGCTATGAGGGAAGAAATCTGTTTCACCAGACAGAAGAGGAAGAGGCTCCTCTGTAACCTGAGAGCTGTTAGTAAGCCCCTGGGGTAGTTTCTTTAGGGACAGCTGCTACACTATGCAAATTCTTATCTTTCCTTTATCTACCACCTTTTCTAACAGTTTCTTCTTTCTCTCCAGTTCCCTTCTTCCCCCACCCATCTGGAGTAGGAAAAACCCTGGACCCACCTGATGGTGTGTCTGCATCTGATGTTTGTGGTAACTCTTGTCCTTGGTTCCGATCATGTGTTTCTGGTGGACTCTGAGGAGCTGGAGCAGGTTTAAGGGGAGTTGCTGCAGCTGCAGGTTGAGATGAGGGCTGTGCAAGGTCATCAGGTGGAGGAACTGGAAACACCATGGGCTTGGAGGAGCTTGATTCCTTATTTATAAGCAGCACATGGATAGGCCCTGAACTACTTTTAAGATTGATTTGGTATTTCTTCTGTCCATTCTGCCCCTGTAAAGGTGGTATACCATCAAGGTTACCATTCCCTGTGGACTTCACAAAATGCAACAGGAATGCACAGAGATATTTCCAAAAGAAAGCAACTAAGCTGTTTGAACAACTGGTTCTCAAACTGAGACAGAAGGTACAGTGCTCTTCTAGGTAGAGCACTGAACAGCTGAGAATTGGCAGAAACCTACACTGAATAAACAAAATCTTTAATATATGTGATCTAGTGAAAAACCTCACACCAGATTACAAACCTGTAATGTATTTACTGACCAGAACACACAGGGAACACAAATACACAACTCTTCAAAATGCTGAGCTAAATCTTGAATTCAGGTTACACGGGACCTGCAGCAGGGCTACATCTCCACAACAATGATAAACAAGGATTTCTGCATATTTCTTTCATTTAAGTGGACTTTCAGTTGGGACCAAGCATCCTGAAACAGCTGGATGTCTCTTCTAGACTGACTAAACATAAGATCATGTAGTCAATAGAAAATTTCTTAGCTGATTTGCCCTCTTTTGGAAAGTTACTTAAGCAATACAGCTAGGGCTGGCTTCCTCTAGCACAGTCTCAATGGTACTGCTGATTCCACAGTGACTAACTGAACAAACAGGTTTTTAGCAAGCGTGTTCTAGACAAAATCAGGAAGAGAAAAGCAGGAAAGGAGCCTCAAAGAAGGGAACCAAAGGAAAAACATCCAGTCTGAACTTTGTGATGAAGACTATGATCAGTTTTAGTCCTCGAGAGAAAAAGCCAAAAAAATCCCCAAACCCAACATCACAGTTGCTAACTTTGGTCCCACAAGGAACCTCATCATTGCCTGAACTGACTTCAGGAGAGCCAGAAAAAGGCAGTGCCACTGATGAGCTCCATGGTTCTGTCTTTGGATGCTCTTAGGATACTAGACTGTGCTTAGTCTCACTACAATTAGCTTGTGAAACTTTTCAGATGAATTTCAACCTTCTACAAAAGTATCAAGTTCATGCAGTCCTCTCTCCCAACTATGGAAACCCTTTTTAAGAAGGGGCAGTGCAACAAACCCCCAAACTAAACAAACAACACCAACCAACCGGCAACAAACTGGAAATGGTCAGAGGTAAGAAATTTGGCCTCTTCTTTAATCTCATCCATTTAAGCCTTTGGCTAAAGCAAGACTGCAGTCCCTTTCTCCATCCAGTCTAGTACCATGAGACTAAATCTAAACTAAACCTGTGATTAAATAAAAAGTTGTTTGCACAAGAGGTCTGTTTTAAAAATACAAAGCAGAAATCTGCCACGTGAAAGTCACTGCTAGTAAGTTCTGAAGGAAATCTGTGACAATTAGGCCTAATTTGAAAAGTTTAAATATTTAAAAGCAAGGGAGAAGAGAGGACAAAGAAACCCACAGTTATATCATGCTTTTAACAGAAAATGAGAGTTGCCATTGGTCTATTCCTGTGAACAGACCCTACTTTTTCCCCACCCAGCCTCTCCCTTCTTGAAACCATCTTGATTTTAATTGCTTACACACACAGATAAATCCTCCGCTGTAATGTAGCTCTCCTCTTCCACTGTCCCTCTACAACACTTAGGCAAACAAGAAACCAGTACATACCATTTCAGGTATAGGTACTTCTAACTGTGTACCACAAGGTGCTTGAATTGCTAGAAGTGTGTCTCCTGGTTAAATAGCAATTTTAAACAAAGTGTTCAGTGTACATATTTTTTCCTCAAATGATACAGGAATTCTCTAAGGTCACTTAAAACACTGCATCATTATGGCATAAATAAACTTGTGGTGGGGCTTGCACAGTCTCTGCAAGATCCAAGTATACCACACAACATAATTCACAGAACTCCAGTACTCAGTTGCAATAATCTTTTCTCCGAGCAGTACGAGATTTACCACTTTCTTTACCTGTCTGTTACTGTCCCAGACTCCTACCTCTGTAGGTTAATGCAAGGTGAAAGTGATTTAACAAGTTTCTTTTTCAGCCACAACAGCTCTCTGGCCCAGCTGACTTTATGGTTTTGAAGAATGGTGGTAATACAGAGAGATTTAACAGAAAGAAGATCATCTTCAGTGTCAGCACTTCCTAAGTGTCTAAACTCACAGCTCCTGCAGCACATCAGCTGGGCTGTAACAGCTGGCTATCATACTCACCCAGGACTTACTACGTGCACTAAAATACACTGGTTAAAGTCAGGAGATCACAATTACATGTACAGCACTGGCACATCTTGCTTTATACTGCAGGTCATTTACCTACCCCTTTGTCCATACTTGGACTAATCCTTCTCTCTGCCTCCTAAAAGACACATACATGAGGTACTATGTGACTGGTGCATGAGGTGCTTTACATCTTGTAATGACTCTCTTTAGTCAGAGCTCAGCTTTGTCAAACATCATAGTGTATCTATAGTCTTTATTCCAAATCAAACCCAAGCTTCCTTGTGGCAAAGAAGAGATGGTCCTGAGTGCTGCAAGAGCCTGAACAACAATCTTCCCATGTGTCTCTCAGGAACAAGAGAGGATATCAAGGGAAGAAATTTCTGCCTACAATTCTTGGCAGTTTCTTCAAACCTCCCAAATGAAAGGATTTTTTTAAATTTAGTCTCAATGCTCCATCTTTGAACTTCAGCTGACTCCATCCATATATACTATCATTAGGAGCAACCCCTGGCCACAGATGCCTCCAGAAAATGTTATGAAATTTGGACCCCTCTGGTCTTTCTGATGGGTTGGACCAACATACCTTACCCCTGGTCCCATTAACAGTCTGAGGCAAGCTGCTGCAAAGTATGAATACGAAGAAACCACATTTGAAACTAGTACTCCAAACCCAGCTGAGATTCCATTCTGTACAACCTGTGACTGCAACTACAAGACACCAAAACTTGCTAGTCATGAACATGTGAGAGACATCTACTTAATACTGATCACGACTGAATACTTCTACATTCAAAATACTTGCAGAGTAAAAAAAAAGAAGTTAGTTAGCAAGCTGGTTTTCAAATGAAGATCAGGAAATCCCTCACTTGAAGAAACATAGCCTAGAAGCAACTTACCGTTAAAGCAGTTGCAGATATCTTCATGGGTGACGTATGAAAACGTAGTTTAACGTCAAGGAACACTTTTCTTAAAGCCCCATTAAACTGGCATTTGTTCCCCTTTAAAGAATGATTGTCCATACTGAGCCTAAGTTATAAATGTGTCACTGTTACTCAGAAGCGTAATCAAGGCTTTGGAACCTAATGGACTATATTGCGCTTTATCCACTAGCTACACTTTACCTCCTGCTTTTAAATCTACTTCCAAGATACACACAATTAATTTAAAAGGATATTGGTGGTTTGTAGAGTCATCCATGACATTCTTGATACTTTGTTGAAGCCACAGTTTCTGCTGATCCAATTCTTTTTCTTTTAGCTCTAGATCTTCAATTTCAGCTTCCAGATACCTCAGTCTGTCTATGACTTCTTTTGTATTGCAACCAGCACCTACTCCTCTTAAAAAGGTACAAGGGTTCATGAAACTACAAATGAAAATCTAAAGCAAATGCACAGATAACTTCAGACCATTTTCAACGTTTTAAAAATGTACTAATGCTGAATATGAAGGCAATAAGTTTTTATCCTCCTATCACTTTTAACAACAACAAAAAGAATTCTTAAAATTCAGATGAAATTTAGATCTCCTCCCTACCAAAAAACTATTTTCTTTTGGAATGTAGGGTTTTTTTATCCTGCATTGGAGTGGTCTGCAAACCGTTTTTCCTTGCAACTCTTGAGCTTTGGCCTTTAGTGACCCAAAAGAAAACAAGAACAGTCCACAGGAGGGTAAGGAGGCAAAGACAGTGTGTACTATTCCAAATTCATCTAGAATAAATTTTCAACTATTAAGTGCTAATTATAAAGCTGCACTATGACTTTTCTGAAAGCTTCTCTCCCCTATGCTTTGAATTTATCACAGATGCAAGCCAAAAGGAAGACAAATCAAGTTAATTTTGCAACTTTACTGTAATTCTAAAATGCTCATTGATGAGTGTAGCATTAAGTTCACTGTGTCATATCTAGTCAGAAGAAGTTCAAAGAGGCAACTTTTGTTGCTCCTGAGCACGTGAAAATTTGAAGAATGAACATGGCTTACTTCCACTGAATGCTGTTTTTTGACTTCTTCTCGATGAGATCTATCCCCTCTAAAACGTTGGTGATATCATAGATCCTTCTCTTTTGCCTCACAGCCAGGGTATCGGCAGCCTGCCAAGAGAACAATAAGTATCAGCAACTTGCACACTGAGGGCAAAAGACAGTTAAGACATTCCTCTGCAAAAATGCCAGCTAATGTCATTCTGGAGGGAGAAACTTTAGCTCTTCAAGACCCAGAAACTCAATCATCAGTTCAAAAGTTCACACCTGCATGTGCAGCTACAAAGCATGCCGAAAGGACTCATCTCTCTGAAGGCCAGCAGGCCTCCCCTCCTCAGAGAGTTCACACATGCTGCAGAGACTGCTCTAAATACCTTTGGAGCATGCGTTATTCAACTGCACAGAGGAGCTTGCAGGGGTCTTTTTGGAAGGTCAGAAAGAGCAGGAAAGACAGAGAGCAATGTCCTGCAATGAAGCAAGCTTCTGAAGCCAATGATATGCTTGGTCGCTCCCCTTCTGCTGGTGCTCAAGGTATTGCAGTCTTTGCTCGGATTAAACTGCTGGGATACAAAACGACAGGGCTGTACTTTGACAAAGTGACTAAAGGAGAGCTGTAAGACTGCAGGCCAACATTGTCCTCTAACATTTCACTGCAGGAATGCACCCAGAGTACCTGGCTCACTCAATCTGTCACGCTGAGTACCAAGAGCAGTTTCCCAGCCCACAAGGCCCTGATACAGCTCACAGAGATGCTCACCACTGTCACATCCTCACTTTTACCTGACAGCTAGCTATGGGCTGTGTGTGTCTGTAATCTGTCACTCCTCATCACTCAGCACAAAGCAGTGTCAGGCACAGGAAGCAGTCTGCTTCAATGCTATAACTTCAAGGTGACTTTTAAGTACCTGCTGCAAAGACTTAAGATAAAATAAGCAAATTCATACTGGTTGGGTCTTCCACACCCTCAGCAATTTGAGGCTGTAAAGCAACTCAAGTTCAAAGAATATGAGGCAAAAGGAGAAAAAACGAAGAGCAGACTGACTCTGTAATGACTCTCTACTCAGATACAATGATTACAAGGCATTATGTGTATTAAACAGAATAAAAGGGGGAAAAAGGAAGAAAACTAAAGGACAGCTGACAAAGACTTTTGCACCCCAAATCTGAACTGGTATGTAAAGCCAACTAATTTCCACTATAGGAACATAAGGATTTATTTCCTTTTGTCCAACAATCTATTAATGTTTTTAGTAAAGTAATCTATGTAGAGTACAACCTGAGAGAAACACAAATGAGATGGAAAACCAAATCCATTTCCTAGCAAAGTCTATAAAGCACCTTTTACAGTGTTTTCTGAACCATAAACAGTCTTCCAAAGAAATGATGACTAGAAAGTTAATCACTAGAACTTAGTAATACAGATTTAAGGGTTTTTTTGCTAGAAGCAAAATTAAAATAAAAAATAAAGAATGGAGATTAAATCCTCCCCCTCTTTCAGCCGTCTGCTTTTTTCTCCTCTACAGTGAAATACCTACTAAGCAGTGTTTTTACCAGTACTATTATTGACACCCATCTTTAGTATGGTCTTCTGTGGCAGTCTGTTAAAATCCTTTCCCATCCAACAAACCACATACAAACACAACTATTGTGTACACTTCGGTTCTCTCCAAGGAAACAGGCTCTACAATCACTTGTACCAGTAGGTACGTGCCTGCTGCCTTAACCTGTTGGTTTTGCTGCAGATATATGTATATACAGCTTAGAACTGCAAGAGAAGCCTTCAAAATCTAAGAAGTGACAAAATTGATGGCACAATGTTTAACCAACGCTCCATACATTTCACAGTCTTCAGAGGAAGGTTTTTTTTAGGAGCTCTGTTACTTGTTGCAATGAACAGGCAGCTCCTACACAACTCTCTGCTCTTTTTCACCCCCATTGACCTAGATATGGGCCTAGGTTTCACCTATCACTCATTGTCATAATTTGGAGGCTGTTCTGGAAACGGATTTCATTACCTTGGGAGATCTTCCCAAAGGGCTGTCTGTACAATACATAAATGCTGCTAATTTATTAATTAATTTTCAAACTGGGCTGGTAGTAAAAGATATCCATGTATATATGAATTTGCAGCTAAGTTTAAGACTTAAAAAGTCACTAATTTGGAGTACTCAACTTCAGATGTTTCAACTCTAGAGCCATCTCAGTACTCTAAATGTTAATGCATCTTGTATGACCAAAGCATAGCTCCCACTGACACCACTAGTGGAGATTCACCACTGCTGCGAATCAGGCTCCAGAACCCCAGGTTAGGGACTCAGAAAATGAATGATACAGTGACACATATTCAGTACAACCGGTCCTGTGGATAACAGAATCACAGTTGAAGTCCAACTACTTAGAATAAGAATTCCATCTAAGTGAAACTGGAGCCAGTCTAGGAAGTTTAATCCAGACATTGATTAGCTTTTTGGTGCTAGTCTTACAACCTAAGTATCTTCTCAAAATTTTAAGGTATTTCACAGATATTTTAAAAACCTACTGAAATGTTCCTCCTTGACACTCTAGCAGCTATCATATATATTTTGATAGACACATGGCTCAGAAATTAAGTTCAAGCATTCGGTTCCTTCACACAAACCACACACTAATGACTTCACTAATTAGAAGAGCCTCCAGAGACAAATCCTCTGTTGTCAAAAATACTTTTAAAACTCATCATTTCTCAGGCTATGGTTGAAACAGATGCAGTAAAACACAAGAAAGAGGCAGTACCACAACAGCCCTGCCAACACAACTGGACATAGCTTCCACATTACTTTGATTTGAGAGCTCCTTCATAACAATCTCTTTTAGTGTAGAGCTGCTGCACTCTAGTAATTCCCTCCAGTATCTCTGTGTATTTTAAGTACATGTTGCAGACACACACTGTATGAGTGTCTCACATACAGGTTTGCAACTGGAAGAATATTTAAGTGTGTTGCACTCAGGTCATGTATTTTCTGGCACAGAGAAAATGCACTGTTCAGCATACTTCCAGCTGCACATATGAGCACACACACAAACCTGCCAGGAAGTAGAACAACTGACCAGAAAAAGGGCAATTAAGTTCGGGTGCACTCTCACAGAACTCCTTTCCTCCCTGGGAGCTGACAAAAGGCAGCGGGAAGCATTGGCTGCACATTCTCTGCGTGCGCGCTGAAGAGCAGAGGAATTTGTCAGAGCGCTGTGGCAGAGTCATTACTGAGAAGCTTAACAAAGCAGGAGGGTCAGCAATGCCAGCTTGCTCTCCATGTGTCAAAAGTACCTTCTGGACTATGCCTGTAGCAGACAACATCTCCTCCCCACAACTGTCAGCAGTTTGCTGGGTGTTTTAAACCGGGCAGCACGCTTGGCAACCTGTGTGTAAAAGCACTATCCCTGCACCATAAAGGGTAAAGGAATGCAGTATTTAATAGATGCTTTTCCTGTGCAAAAAGGCAAGAGTAAGGCAATACATTTCTAAAGCTAATATCAAATAAGTACAGCATCTGATCAGAAACTCTGTTTAACGTTGGGTGTAGCAGAGACAGCATTCTGCTACAAATTGAGCCCATTCAAGATATCAAGGCAAAAGCAACTGAAGAGAAATATACACCATGTTCAGAGAGTCAGGTGACTTACCCCTTTTCAGTTCACCTTGCTCTTTTTCTTTCTCCCCTACAATTCATGGGGTGCTACATGTATGAACTTTATCTTCTTTCCCTCCTATCTTATCCCTTAATGTTTTACACTTATTTCCATGCCTAGACCTGTTTGTGCAGGACTATTCAGTGACAGTTAACACAATTATTGGAGAACAGCCCTTTGATTTTAATGTAAGCACTGTCAAATTCAAACTCCAAGTGAAGAAAACCCTCAAATCACTTTCACAAATTGTCAGATGTTAGCAGAGAATATTCCAGTGCTAAAGCATTTACTTCTAGAAACAGTTCAGAACTTGCAATGCTCCCTACTCCTGAAGTGAGGAGCAGTGCTCACACACAGGATACTACATCACTACTGCTTCGTGATGGGTCAGCACACGTCCCAGAGTACCCTCTTACAGACTGCTTAAGTATAATGTCTCAAAAAGTCACCAGGATATGTCCTACAGAACAGCTTTTCATTCTCAATTAATAAATCAAATTATGCCTCCAAATCCTTCACAGTGCACTGCTGGTTTTATTACAGAAACGCTCAGAAGCAGCACGACATCACACAGTCAAAATCTGCTGGTAGGGATCTGAGACATCTGAAGATGTTCGCCATATGAATGACTCCTTGGAATGCTCTGTTCGCCTTCAGGACTGCCCTGGTTCTTCAGTTCCCTGAGCACACAGACATGATGTGCATTCTGGTTTTCATTTCTCCTTAGATGTGTGGCTTATTGATGAGAAATACTGGTTACAGAAATATATGTTCTGACTCATTGTTTATCAAAAGTACCAATGATGTACTTCAGTAATCACTTACTTCCAACAAAGGGTATCCTGTAACTCACAAGCCAGTCTCTTAATACAGGTCTGGAGCAAAATGTCTACACCTTTTTGCAATGCCCACTTGCTTGTCTCTGGCTGTTAACCCTCCCATTCCCTCCGAGTGGATACCTTCCTCACTGTAAAAGAACGAGAAACATTTTCCCATCCCTCTACATGGCTCAACTTCATTATTCAAATTAATCCCCTTTAAGCTAAGTTTTCTGGCCTGAAGTTTTATAATTGAGTATATTTTGCTTCTCAAACTGACCTGGAACATCTCACAGCACATGACAGATATTAAACTGCACAACAATCCCAGAGACGAACAGCTGAGTTCTAATTAAAGAAAGTAGCAATTAAAAATCAAGAAGTTAATTAATCTGTCCAGACCACAGTGTAACTAAAGGAGAAATAAACATCCTATCAGTGTCCTCCCTCTTCTCTCTGAAGTTGCACTACCTACAACAGCATCACCGAAGAGTTTTCTACCTCAACAAGGATGCACAAAAAAACCGTCCAAGACCACGATTCGCCTCCTTCAGCTCACAATGAGCAATGAACGAATAGGATCAGTCTTCCAGAAAGGAATTCAAGCAACCAGACAATCCAGCCAGCTTCTTACTGCACTTTTAACTCCTCGTCAGAAGGACGGACCTCAACAAGCCAGGCAAAGGACATTTTTGCCCGGCACGCTACACACCGCGACACGCGGAGGGCCCACGTACAGCCTCAGCCCCTTGATGAGCGCGGCAGCAGGCAGCTGGGAGCCAGCGAGCCGCACAGCCTGCCAAGGGTCCTTCAAGCGACAGTAACCGCCTGGCACTGAGGAACTAGCGCAGAGTGAGATCGATTCACGGCTTCACCGCGGAAGCGCTCCCAACACTGCCTCGGCGCAGCGGCTCGCGGCTCTAGTCTAGATAACAAGGAGCTGCCACCTGCCCCGACACTTGTCCGTCGGTTTTATATATAGATAAAAGGGCTGCAAAAGCGACGATCTGCTCGTCAACAGCGCTTCCCCCTGCTGAAAGGGCATCGAGAGAGACGAGTGACAAGCAGGTTTAAATAACGGCCCGTATCCTGAGTCAGAGCACAGGACAAGGCAGGAGGATGGAAACAAACAGCCCAGCACACCACCCCCCATGTGGAGCTACATTTTATGCTCTTAAAAAGGAGCTGGAGTGGCGTTTACTCCGGTCGCAGCGCCTGACAGCCCACACCTGCAGCTGTAGCCCATCAGCGGCCAGAGCATGCCCCGCCACCGGGGGAAAGGAGGGAGAGGTAGAAAGAGGAAGGAGGAAGAAGGAGGGGAGGGAGCGGGTGCCCGGTCCGGCTCCCAAAGGAGAGGCCCGGAGAGACCGCGGGAGCAGTTCCCCCGCGGCGGGCAATGCCGCCGCCATGTCGCCGCCGCCCCGCGCCGCCCTCGCACCGCTTTGAGGTCTAGCACGCCGTCCTTGGCCTCCTGCAGCAGCGACACGAACTTGGTGGTCAGCAGCCCCAGGCTCTTCTCGTGGCGGCTACTGCTGCTGCCGCCGCCGCCACTACTAGCCTCGGCCGCCGCGGCCATGCCGCCAGCGGGACCACCCCGCTGCGCCACGTGTCGCGACCGCCGCAACGGCCGAGTCCCGGAACGGAGCCGCGGCCCGAAGGCTGCGGAGAGAGGGGCGGCGCCGCAGGAAGTGACGCCGCCGTTGCCTGGACACCGGCATGTTTCGGCCGCGGGGGGCTGCCCCCTGGGAGCGAGCCGGGACCGCCGCTCGGGGCTGCGGCGCAGGTGGCGCTCGGGGAGTGTGCCAGGCGGGCGGCACGGCCCCTCGCGGGACAGCAATGGCTTTGCGCTGGTGCGGGCCGGGGCGCGCCTTCCCTCCGGCTTCCCCGGAGCGGAGGCCGCAGGCCAGGAGTACGCCTGAGGAGGACCGGGACGTCGGACACCGGCCTCAGTGACTGACGCGCCCCTGCAAGCCTGCCTTTCGCCTGCACCATTGCACTCTGTCGCTCGTTTCACCATTTGCATTTGATATAAACCGACCTGGACCAATCAGAAACTGCGTAGCAGCACACACGCAGACGCAGCACACACCTGCATCTCCTGCGGCCAGACCCAGCACACACCTGACGGTTCACCGGGGACTTCTGATGCTTACCCAGTCCCTTGCACTGGTGTCCAAATAAATGCGGCCTTAATCGTAACTTGGGTACACTGCTTGCTTTCAGTTATCACCTGACCCTAGCAGAGAAACAAATTCCACACAGTGAAAAAATTCAAGAGATGCACTTCAAGAAAGAAATGTTCCTGGGAATAGACCTTTAGGTACCGCACTTAATGGAGCACATTGTGAAGGGACACAAGGCACACAGGAGCTGTACCTTCACCTGTAATGACATTCAAGGCAACAGACACATATATAGGAGCAAGCAGGCTGCTATCCCTCAGCTGACAACCTGCAGCCTGCTAAAATTTCTGACTCTTTTACTGTGTATAAAATGCAGCTCGTTTTTTTTTTTCCCCAATTTGTTTTTACCTCCCTTCATTGCCCTGTGTACTGACTCTGGACTTGAAATTGCTCCTTCCTAGACTTGGGTAACACAAAAATTCCTGAATGATTACATATTTAATATTGATTTAAACAAATCCATTATCTTGTCTGGAAATGAAAACAAAGCCTTCCAGTATCTGAAGGATACTGGAAGGAAAACAAAAAAGCTGGGGAGGGACTTTTGAGGCTATCAGGTAGTGACAGGACTAGGGGAAATGCAGCAAAGCTGGAGGTGGGGAGATTCAGACTGGACATGAGGAGGAAGTTCTACAGCATGAGAGTGGTGAGAGCCTGGAATGGGTTGCCCAGGGAGGTGGCTGAGGTCCCATCCCTGGAGGTGTTTAAGGCCAGGGTGGATGAGGCTCTAGCCAGCTTGATCTAGGGTAGGGTGTCCCTGCCCATGGCAGGGGGGGTTGGAACTAGATGATCCTTGTGGCCCCTTCCAACCCTGACTGATTCTATGATTCTACAATTCTACTAACAGAATCATTTTTTAACCATGATTAATGCAGGACAGCATGCCTTCCCTCTGACCAGGTCAGAGTTCACATTCAGTTTATATATATTTATAATGTTTTCCATTTTTACATACCTTTCAGTGCCATCAGGCTGAAATTTATCCTTGTGAACAGGTAAATTTGGCACAGCTTTCACCTACACCATGTTTTTGTTGATGTACTTTTTTGAAGATAGAAACTGAAGTATCTGTGAAAAAAGGTTTAAGGAAGTCAGAGGAAAAAAATACCAAAAGCAGAATTAGCCACAACAAAAACAGACAATCTGGACACTACTAATGCTTGCATGTATCCAAGTACTGTAGTATGGGAATTTTGAGCCAAAAAGCAAGGAATATTGATGATATGGACCAGGGATTGAGTCCATGATCAGTAAGTTTGCAGATGACACCAAGCTATGAGCGAGTGTCAATCTGTTGGAGGGTAGGAGAGCCCTGCAGAGGGACCTAGACAGGCTGGATGGGTGGGCAGAGGCCAACGGGATGAGATTTAACAAGGCCAAGTGCAGGGTTCTACACTTTGGCCACAACAACCCCAAGCAGTGCTACAGGCTGGGGACAGAGTGGCTGGAGAGCAGCCAGGAAGAAAAGGACCTGGGGGTACTGGTAGATAGTAACGGAATATGAGCCAGCAGTGTGCCCAGCTGGAGAGGAGAGCCAATGGCATCCTGGCCTGTATCAGGAACAGTGTGGCCAGCAGAACGAGGGAGGTTATTCTTCCCCTGTACTCAACACTGGTCAGGCCACACCTTGCATCCTGTGTCCAGTTCTGGGCTCCTTAATTCAAGAGAGATGTTGAGATACTGCAATGTGTCCAGAGAAGGGCAATGAAGCTGGTGAGAGGCCTGGAGCACAGCCCTGTGAGGAGAGGCTGAGGGAGCTGGGGGTGTGCAGCATGGAGAAGAGGCTCAGGGGTGACCTCATTGCTGTCTACAACTACCTGAAGGGAGGCTGTAGCCAGGTGGGGGTCAGTCTGTTCTGCCAGGCAACCAGCTACAGAACAAGGGGACAGAGTCTCAAGTTGTGCTAGGGGAGATATAGACTTGATATCAGGAGGAAGTTCTCACAGGGGGAGTGATTTGCCGTTGGAATGGGCTGCCCAGGGAGGTGGTGGAATCACCATTCCTGGAGGTGTTCAAGAAAAGCCTGGATGAGGCACTTAGTGTCATGGTCTAGTTGACTGGATGGGGCTGGGTGACAGGCTGGACTGGATGGTGTTGTAGGTCTCTTCCAACCTGACTGATTCTATGAATAGAAGGAATTTGTGTTAAAACCAGTAGCCAACTCCCTATGGCGAAATCAGAAAATAGTTTCAGAATGAAAATTCTGAAGGAAAAACACTGAGCTAATAATAATGAATTAGGACAAAAGTAGATTCTTTTACCTTCCTAGTGGATTCCAAGCATTGAATTACTTCACACAAAGTGTAGCTTGGACAAAGAATCTAACAAAAAAAGAAGTGCCCAAGGAAACATTTGATAAACATGACAGAAAAGCACTCTGAAGTGGTACAACCTTTCCGCACCAGTGATTCCCATTTAAGTATTATACAATAGCTTTCCAGGTGAGTATTTTCTTACATAATGTGGCTTCTGAAGAAGTAGGAACGTGTAGAACAGAAGGTGAAAACAAACAATCATTTCTTCTGTGTTTAGCTGGCATTAATGTATTTGTGCCAGGGAATGAGGAGATCACTGGGATGACAGCAGACCAATAAATAGGACTAATTTTAAACTTGGCAGCAAAATTTACCAGACTAATGTTCATTAACCCAATTGTGCTCAGAGATGCTCCTCATAACTTGCTAAACATTACCAGTATATATTAATTTGTATTACCAACAGCTAGCATGAATCCAAAGCAGTCAGTCCTGAACAGCTATACCTCACCTTAGCTGTGAGAATACAGTATCATCATCACTAAGCAGGTGCCTTCCTGTTAGTTCCAGGCCTTGGTGATCTCAGGGGCCAGCCAGCTCTGGGCGTAGAGAGTCAGACCTGAAGTAAATGTCTGCCTCCTGCCCTTTCCCACAGATTTGCACTCTTAGCCTTTTATAAGACTGAGCAGTGCCTAGGTAATTCCCAGCCCTTCACCTCTACCCATGCATAACCTTAGAATCATAGAACCATAGAATCAACCAGGTTGGAAGAGACCTCCAAGATCATCCAGTCCAACCTAGCACCCAGCCCTAGCCAGTCAACCAGACCATGGCACTAAGTGCCTCATCCAGTCTTTTCTTGAACACCCCCAGGGACGGTGACTCCACCACCTCCCTGGGCAGCCCATTCCAATGCCAATCACTCTCTCTGTGAAGAACTTCCTCCTAACATCCAGCCTATATTTCCCCTGGCACAACTTGAGACTGTGTCCCCTTGTTCTATTGCTGGTTGCCTGGGAGAAGAGACCAACCCCTACCTGGCTACAACCTCCTTTCAGGTAGTTGTAGACAGCAATGAGATCACCCCCGAGCCTCCTCTTCTCCAGGCTAAACAACCCCAGCTCCCTCAGCCTCTGCTCATAGGGTTTGTGTTCCAGGCCTTTCACCAGCTTTGTCACCCTTCTCTGGACACATTCCAGCACCTCAACATCTCTCTTGAATTGAGGGGCCCCGAACTGGACACAGTACTTACTATGCAAAGTGGGGGCATTTTTTTTCCCAGGCTGCTTCAAAAGCAGCTTTGGTTGGTTATTTATTTGTTATTTTGCTCCACTGCTGCTGCTTTTCTTATAGCAAAAGCAGTCTGTTCCCAGCTCTCAAGGTTGTGGTTTGTCAGACCAGTCACTGACCACTAGTGACTCAGTTTTGCTGCCATGGCCTCTGCCTTCAGCTTGTGCATGTTTTCCAGGCCTTTATTACATCCCACACTTGAGGCACAGCTCAAAACAAGAGGCTATGGAGTTCACACAGCAGGTTCTCATAACAAATTGTTAAGAAGCCCAACAGAGCTTGCACAATTAGCCCTTTGGCTAGGGCCTTTTACTAGCACTGATGCTTTCACTGGGGCTGCTGGGTAGAGAAATGCACTCAGGATTATACAAGTGTGATCAGACCTGGCTTACGAACACACTGGCAGTAAAGTCAGCTTAGCGGCTTCTGTCAGCACTGCTCCTGCAAGATGAGAAAAAAACAGCTTCACTAGCACACAAATAACTGGGTACTATTTACCACTGCTTTACTAAACCCTGCAGAGTATGTGTAGTGCAGTAACAGTTTAGGATCTATGAAAACAAGCAAAATAAATAAATGCCTGAGCACAGTGGAGATAGCAATGTCTCCATTGTGAGAGATGGACACCAATCATACTAACATGAGGTTTATGATTAGCTTCCATAAGAAGCTGTTCTCTCCTATCTTTTGAAAGCCTGGTAGGAAACCCACTGCTGTTGAGAACCAAACTACACTGCAAAGCAAGCCACAAGTCATGCATCCCTCATCAACAGCAGCAGATTAAACACATTTTCAGGTAGATTCCTGGATTTTTCATTACAAGACTGTTAACTCCAGTGAAGCAAAGCTTCAATCTCCTGTGTTAGAAACAAACGTCCCACCTTCTTTTCACAAAATCACAGAAGGGAGATGGAAGAGACCTCTGCCAGAGCAGGTTCACCTAGAACAGGTTGCACAGAAATGCATCCAGGTGGGTTTTGAGACTCTAGAGGAGACTCAACCACCTCTCTATGCTGTTGCCCTGTCCCAGTCCAGAAGAACTCTGGGTGTGGGAGGTTTGCATTCTCAGGCACAGAATTAAGGCACAAACAGTGTCAAATGCATAGGCTAGCTTTATCGCATTCACACAACGTACACACACGAGGATAGGGATGGAGAGAGGAAAAGAGTAAGAGAGGCAGGGGAGAAAAGAGAAAGAAAAGAAATACCCCCATGCAGAGAGAAGAGAGGTCGCCCCAGAGTCATGTGGCATCCCCAAAGTCCATTTCAAGAGAGTGGGTGGGTAACGTTCTATCTGCAGGTCAGAGCTTCTCTTCCCTGGCTGCCTCATTGAATATAAATGTTTTTCTGAGAATCACTTACCATTTTCCAGGAGAGATTTGCTTAGCCAGGCCCACTGTCCAGTTGTGTTGGGCATGCTCGGTGTGCTTCCAGAGTTGAGCCCCCCTTGTCTGGCTGGTTTCTCTGAAAGGGTTGCTGCTGTTGATAAACCAGGAGCTGCTAGACTGCACTTGGGTCAGAATCAGCATCATCTGTCACATGGAGTTATTGCTCCTTAAGCACAATACCCTACTGCTTGCTCTTGCTTTGTTTCTCTCAACAAGCTAACTCCTGATTTCTTGTGATGCTGTTCATCTATGTATGTTTTTTGACCCACTTTAACAAAGCAGTTAAAAACAACGATTTATTATTATAACAGTGTAAAAATATTGATAGTTGAACCATCAAAATATATCACAAAGAACTTACTGTCTAGAAAACAGGGGAAAGTGCATTGCAGTGTAAGAATTCTAGATAGTGTTACACACTTGTTAGTGTACACAATCATCCTCTTCAAAAGTCTTGTTGAATGTCATTCAGCGCATCTGTAAGTCGTCTGATTTTATTTTCCATGGCTTTTTTACTGTTTGCTGTTTCCTGCAGAAGCTGTCGCATTTCTTCTTCAACGCAGTAAACCTGAGAGAGCACACAGAGATCAAACAGAATTCTTGCTTTTCCTTAATACACCCAAACCCATACAACCTCAGCAATTTTCAACACTGATAAGCATATCACTCTTGTGTTGCTTATGTTTAAATAAGCAATAGATGGCTTTTGACTTCTGATGCAGTATCAGAATTTATTAGAACTTAGTAACAAAGGTGTTCATTTGCTAGGAGATAGTTGGTAATGTACCAAAACCACATAAAGCACTCACCATACAGAAAAAGCACCAGTTGTCACACCAAGGAAGCATGCAGTATACAGAACCATAGAAACATGTGAACTGGAAAAGGCCTTTAAGATCATTGAGTTCAATTGTTCTCTAACCCTATCAAGTCTGAGGCTAAAGCATGTCTTTCAGCACTGTATCTCTGCCTCTTTGAAACACCTCAAGGGATAGTGATTCAATCACCTCCCTGAGGAGTGTGTTCCAATCTTCTGAGACCCTTCCAGTGAAGAAGTTTCTTCTAATGTGCAACCTAAACTCCTCTGGGGCAACTTGAGGCCATTTTCTCTCATCTTATCAATTGTTGATATCAGAAGAAACTAAGACTCACTTCACTATAACCTCATTTGAGGTGGATGTAGACAACCCCTCAGCCTCTTTTTCTGCAATCTGAACAACCAAGTTCCCTCAGCTGCGCCTCACAAGACCTGTTCTCCAGACCCTTTACCAGCTTTGTTGCCTTTCTCTGAGCATGTTCCAACACCTCAGTGTCTTTTTTGTAGTGAGTGGCACAAAACTGAATCCTCACCAGTGCCAAGTACAGGAGGACACTCACTTCCCTGGTACTGTTTATCATACTATTATGACAGGAACAGTAACTGTTAACACCAATGTAGATGAGGTAAATGGATTATCTGGCATAATTCTTGCCTGTATAGAAGAGGAAATGTTTAGATGCTGACTTACAACACATACAGTAGGCAACTTCACTTTAAGTATTGACCTTCATGATCACAGAATCACAGAATATCTTAGATTGGAAAAGACCTTCAAGATCATTGAGTCCAATCATTAGTTTCATACTGACAAGTCCTTGAATAAAACAAACTCCTCAGCACAACATCTAATCACTATGAATCGCTATGGTTGGAAAGGACCACCATGATCATCCAGTCCAACCTTCATCCCAGCATCCTTAATCACTAGACCATAGCCTCAAGCACCACATCCACTTTCCTCTTACACTCCTCCAGGGATGGGAACTCCACCACCTCCCTGGGCAGCCTGTTCCAGTGCTCAGTAAAGAACTTCCTCCGAACATCCAACCTACATGATGGTAGTTTTATGGATTTTCTTACTCTGCTAAGTACTAAACCAGGGCTGTTTTGCTCCAGAGGTTAGCCAGATAGATACAGACATGTGACTTCCAAGCACTGCTGCTTTAGGAGTTGTAGAATAAAAATGCAAACAGAGCAAACATGAATTTAGTATTTAAATTACTTTTTCATTTGCTGCTTCAATTTCTTTCTCCTTTTCACTTGCCATCTGCCGTAGTTCTTCCTGATGAGCTGCCCGTATTGACTCAAGTTGTTTTCTAAATGCATCATCCATTTCATGAAGCTTTTCCACAGCAATCCTTAAAAATGATTAAAAAAAATTCACTTCTGCAAACAACTGAAGTATTTTTCTTTGTCCATGTATAGGGTTAACACGCCAGGGGGAGTAACCCTGAACCTGACCCTAGATGGTCCTGACCCCTCCCCAGGGGTGGGTCTGAACACCACCAGGTGATGGTTAGCCCACTCCCCCTTCCTGTCCCATAAAAGCTGGGGGACTTCCTATTTCACTTTCTCTCTGCATCTCTCTGTGCTCCCTGCCTCGGTCTTACCACCACTACCATCTGTTCCTGGTTTGTCTTTGTTTTACTACGTGGCCATCACAATCAGGTTGTATTTATACATTTTGTATTTTGCTTTCCCTTTCCTATATCCTTTGTAACTTCCCTACCTCAGATACCTTTTTTCAGTTATTGTTAAACTTTTCCTTTTACCTTCCAAATCGAGTGAGATTCATTTATTTGGGTGTGCTTACTTCTCTCTCTATCTCTCTCCATCTAATCCCTTTCTTTTGGGAAAGAAGGGGGAAGAAGGAAGGGCACTTTATAAAATTGTAATTGGTTCTATCAAATTGATTGGAGTCTCTGAAAATTTAAATTAGAACCTAGACACTCCGTGTTTTAAATAACATAAGCATAAACACAATTATTTCAGTATCTAGCATCAGGAGATGTCCTGTTCTCTCAAGTACATGTTCTAGTTACGGTCCTCTCAGCAGAAGGACTTAAGGACTAGCAAAAGCTTGCTACTGTCAACGTGGATAAGAACCCCGCTTGTTTTCAAACATCTACTTATTACGCTTTTGCTTCCTGACAAGTCAATGACTGAACTGTAAATGGTCTGAAAGCTTTTGTCTCTCAGAAACAGAGAAGCATTTGCTTTCACAGCAGTAAAGCATTTCCTTGACTCCAAGTAAATTCTGCTTTAGGGGATAATTCTAATATAAGTAGTAACAGAAAGCAAGGCAAATTATTCTACTGCACAATTTATTTACACTGAAAATTTGAAACGAACCAGAATTATTTGGGACAAAATTTCAGTTTCACTACTGGTGTTTCAACAATTCCATAACCTAGTGCCATTGATTATTTGAGGTAGCTTTTTGCTTTGTTCCTTTTTTTTAATCTTCAATCAAATGTAACTGTAAAGGTATTTTCTTTAATTTCTTTATTGACCCTCCTTAAAATAATAGCAAAAGTATAATGAAAGTGTTTAATTAAAAAAGCTTAAAGCTGAAAGTCTTAGTCATACTAGTTTAATTCCTTCAGTAGGAGCGTGGCTAGAACTGCTAGATAAATATGCAGTCATATTAACTAGCTTACATTTTCTTACAAATAGGTGGGAAAAGAAAGAAAAGAGAAAAGGCCAAAGAACAAAGTAAAAATCACACAAACCATCTGAGCTCATCACAGGCAGCAGGCTACCACACTTACCTGTAATGCCAGAAACATATGAAATAACCATGTATCATCCAGGTTCCTGTTTTCTAGGTTATGAGTATCTGTTTCTGTATAATTTCATATTTACTATTAACTCCTCAAAAAACTGACACTACAAGAGGAATGATAAAAGAAACTGAAAACGTGTTGCTACTTTTCTGTATGGGAAGAGAAAAACAGGTAACTCAGCAGTCTGTCTACCACAGACTGAAACGTTTACTAGAATTGTCGTGAAAAGTACCGAGGATCTGTTCTTAATTTCTTACACAGCTCATGAGGTATTTTCATTGTCCTGTACAGAGGTTAGTGAAGGGCTGTGGCCTCTCTTGTATGCCCAGATGCAAGCCACAGTTGCTTGGCTGGACCTGTGATTTGCTACCAATTTGTTTTGTGCATCCTGGCCCTGAGCTAGAAGCTTGACAGGCCTGTGCTGAAAGAAGCCCTGTAGAAACTCAGACTGCACCTTACACACAACCAACTTCATGGCATGACTGCAGCCAGTATGTGTGATGGCTCGTCTAGAAGAGTTCCTGTCATGTAAGTGTAACATAGAGCTTCCTAACCTTGAGGCAGAATGGGCCTACTAGGAGGAAGGAGTGTAGGCTCCAGTATTCTCAAAGACAATGGGAACGTAGCTGAGGAGTTTAAATGAGTAATGCTGTACCTGAATGCCAGTTCCATGAAGTAAGTCAACTGCATAGCAAGAATTCCACACACACAGTCTGCAGCAACTAGGCTCACAAAGTACTTATAAAGTATTACACTTTTTTCACCATATAATCATTAATCTTTGTACTCTTATTAACAGGGCAACTCCATACTAACAGAGCAGTCACAAAATAATGTAAAGTGGTCACCTCTGAGTTTGAAGGCTTTTATTTCTCTCTTCAATCAGCTTCTTCTCTTTGATGTCAAAGTTCTCTTTTATTTGTTTAACCTGCAATTCCAGCTGGCTCAGTAGCTCTCCTTTACCTTGCCACTTCTTTTTCAGTGCACTGGAATAAAATGCATATTTTTACAATTTAGATATCACTTATTTTCTATGCTTCAATTTTTCCACATTTCTGTGTCTTTTAATGGCAAGCAAGTACTTTCTGAGCAAAGAATAACTTCAGAGCAGTGCTGCATACTGTTACGATCCCAAAGGATTATTGCCACTTGTATGTATCACCTGTGTGCATTCTTAAAGTCGTCAAGTTCTAATTCTTTTTCTTCTAGTAGTTGCTTTAATTCCTCTTTTCTTTCATTCTGCCTTTCTAGTTTATCTAGCAGCTCTTCCAATTCAGCAGCTTTTTCATCCAACTGTACTTGAAGACATTTTTGAGCTTTTACATTTTCTTCATGCTGTTTTCTGATTTGTTTATCTTTTTCCTGTATGCCCTTTAGAAGATAAACAAATTAGAACACAAACTCCATTTTAACTTTACCCTTACAGACATCTGAAAGTTTACTCTTCCAAATTTATATGAAGGACTTAAGTGATGGCTAATTAAATAATTTTCATCTGCAAGAAGTTAAAGAAACCCACATCAAAATGTAAACCTGAAAGAAAAAAGTAATTTAGAACTCTAATACAACAACTTACTCTACCTACACAAATCACTGAGGTCACACAGCTTATATGGTTTAGAGAATAATGCATCTAACCTTGACTAACTCAACATGCTATAAAATTTGCCCTGGTTAATAAGATGAACTCTCTAGATAAGATTAATGCAATTAACAGAAAAAAAACATAGTAGCTCTGCTGTTAAAATATTGGTTTACAAGAACAAAGAAAAAGAGATACATTGTAAAGTAAACCTGAAACAAACTTTTAAGACTTTTTTCCCTTTTCTTTTAAACATGTGGGGAGAATCATGCTAGGTTTCTCTCTCTCCGAATTTATTATCAATAATAACCTTGAAGCAAAACAAAGAGAAAAAGGTTTTACATAAATAGTGTCCAATGAAAGATTCCAGGACATCAGGTTAATACAAGGCCATTGTCTTCTCCCAATGAAATCAGTTGCTACTTATGGCCTAACTGGTAAACCATGAAAGTTGGTGAACCATCTTTCATTACAGCTTTTACAACAGCTTTCACTGTAGACCTAATTTTAGCCAAGCATACAAATTGTCAGACGTGCCACTTACTTCTTTTAGCCTTCTGATTGTTTCTGTTTGATCATCCATTATTTTGTTTTTAATTTTTATAGTATCACTGTCTTGTTCCTTCTGTTTTTTTAGCACCTCAATCTCATTTGTCAGAACTTCAATTTTCGCCTCCAGTTTTCCCCGATCTTGAGCAAGGTGAGCTCCTATATAAAACAGGATGTGTACACTACAACACTTGTTTTACAGATTAAACTTAAAGATGTATAATGTTGGAGGAGGCAGGGAGATGAGGGTAAGAACCATCTTAAAAACCAAATATCAGAGTTTCACCCACTGCAAACACTTGGGGGCTTTAATCTCTAAGTAGGTAACACTCAAGAGGAAACAAAGATCTGTATTTTAGCCTTTGAAAATCTCTCTGATAGAAGTCTGCAGTCTTAGAAATTCAGCCAGTCTTAAGGAACCCACAATCTGGTGCTGAGTCATGTGAACCCAGGAAAATATAAGAAGCCCAGCAATTACTGTTTTTTATTAAACAAAAAAGTAAACTGATTTTTTCTCATTAGACTCATAGCATTATATAAGAATGTGCATTATATAAGACTTTCCCAGCTTCATAATTAAAAGTTCTTTGTATAACATTATAGCATTTTGATATTTTGGGGAAACAGATAAACTGTAACTGCAGATAACTCCCACAGCTGCTATACTGTAATGGCCTGCATGCAACAGAATATCTATCTTTACAACTGGGTAAGACCAACATGGCATCCAGAGGCACATTACAACTACACAGGAGTCTTTATTTGAAAATATGAACATTATGATCTTTTCTGCAAAAGGGAAAAAAAAAACAAAACAAGCTGTTTTACCCTGTTGTGCTAACTCCTGTCCCCATATTTTTCTTTCCATTTTTAACCCATCAATCACAGATTCCTGGGCTGTCAGCTGAGAAGTAAGTTTTCCATTTTCCTTTTTCAGAAGTTCAACTTGAGCAGCCTTCTGTTTGTCCTCCTCGATCACAGTTTCAAGTTCTTCAGTTCTACACTGTATGAACATTATAACATAAGATGCTTTAAAACAAACATTAAAAAATTCCAATCAATACTAAAGCAGATAGGAAAGTAATTATTTATCCACAGCCAGTTAACTGAGGAATATTCCGCTAGCGCAAAGGGTTCTTTCTACCTGTGTCTCCTCCCAGTAATGAAACACAAACGTTTGCTTCAAACAGACATACTTCAATCCCTGAGAAGTGTAAAGCTGATTTCTGAACAGCCACCTGGTATTAGCAATGCCATGATAAAAACCTCTTTACAATTATAAATGCACAAGTGAAAAAGAAAGTCCTTATAAAAAGCAAATCAAGAAAAAACAGACAGAAGGTGGGATGAACTTCTGCTTAGTAAGGATTTATCTTCAGTTCTGCTGGCTGTTTTCTGTTTTCCAGGTTACAGCTGTTTAATACAGCTATTTTTAAAAGTTTTGTTTGTAGCACCATCACCAAGTGGCAGGGTCCTGCTCTGTACAGCAACACAATGTTAGGACACCCCAACAACAACATGTAGGGAGGAGCTCAGAAACAGCTGTGCAGGGATTGTACTGCAGACTTTTAAACCTGAAGATGATCTGGATCATTGCAGTTTAGAGGCTACCTTCCTAAGATTAAAAAAAAATTAATGGACATGGTAGTACTATAATGTATCACATGTGGTGATCAGTAGAGTAAAACAGAGCAACTGTGCCACAGTATTTAACATTAATAGTAGACAATCAGTAGTAATGACAAATACTGTTCATTTCATGCAACTGAGAGATAACCTGCTAATAACTACATTGATTGTTCAATTTCATTTTTCCTTCATGTACTGTGACCACTGCAGAACTGTGTTTCATTACTTTGAATTTACAAAGGTACAGGGCTATTAATGCAGGTTTGAAATCTCAGTTTAGAGATTCCATTCTATGCAAACTGCTAGTGCCCACAAGGAGGGCACTTCTGAAGAAGACATGAATGAGTTTGGATTTTGCTACACGGAAAGCATTACCTGTGAGAAATGGAGAAGCAAGATGCAGGAATAAAGGCTGATGGGGAGTATTAGGTTTTAATACAACAGGAAATGCATGCTTTTCTGTCCATGCACCTTGTACAGAACCATTAATTGTAGAGATGAAATATCACCCAGAGCAGTAGTTGAAATATTTTGTACCTTTAGGTTTGTTGTAGCTTCGTCGTTTGATTTTGTTAATTCTGCAATCTTTGCTTTCTGTTCTTTCACTAGACTTGTCAGGTCTTGGATCAGACTTGCCATCTCTTTCTCCTTTTGTTCCAACTCGAAGACAACTTGTTTATGTTCAGCTAGATCAGCAGCAACGTTCTCAAAACCCTCTTTTACCTAAAGTTTTATTAAGAAAAAACCTGAAAAATGCTAGCATTTGTAAAAAAGTGTGTATACAAACAGCCAAATTATGTCTGCATTTCAAGTAAAAGAAGAAACAGAACTTTGACAACAGTAGGTGAAATTAGTGAATATACAGGACTGGTTTTCTACCAGTTTGTAAGTGATACTTCAACTCAAAAAACCATTTCTGCTCAGCCATAATTTTGTAAAAACCAAACCAAACAATTAATGGGTGAATGTACTAGTTTGAGCCTAGCTAGAATGTTTTGGTGAGGAGAACTAGGTTACAGGCTGTGAAAGGAAAACAATGGTGATGTCTACTTCACTCATTGGCTTGCTGAGAAGTGTAAAAAAGGAAAGCAAAACATAGATAAGACACTCGGCACTTCTCTCACTTGGGCTGCTGCTCGGGAACTGGCTGAGCTGCGTCTTATCCTCTAACCCCACCCTCCATTTTGGACTAATCCACTTTGCTTCCTAACCCCCCTGGCCAAACCTCCATTCTTCCTTGGGACTGGGGTAAGGTTGAGAGGGGTAGGGGGAAGTTGAGGGGGTGGTTGAGAGGCCCTCCTGGGGACTCAGGTTTCTGGGAGGGGAGTTGTGTTTCTGTATTACCTTCTACCTTGTATATTTCTGTCTGTAACTGTATATACTATAAATATCTGCTTATATTTACAGCTAGCAGAATATACAAGCTTCATTGATATTTCCAGAGCTGTCTGAGTCTAGTCTGGGTGATTTCTAAGGTGGGGGGGGGGG
>WAAF01019219.1:783131-842246 GCA_013400475.1 Tricholaema leucomelas
GGGGAACACCCAAACCACCACAGTGAATCAGAAAGAACAGAAGAAAACATAGCTTAGTCAAAAAAAACAATGTCTTGACATAATGACATTGTTAAGATCAGTATTAAAATCTGGAAGAACTTTATGTTTTCATCCCTTGCAAGAGAAAGATTTGAAGGGTGAAAGCCCAGTCTTTTCCTTTCCCTCTTCTCCCACGCATCCAGCTGATTTAAAATGAAGAAAACCAATTACATGCAAAGGTGAAGCATTTGAAATTTCATTTCACATATAAAATAATGTGAAAACTATCCACAGAAATAAGTTATCTATGGAATTTAGTAGGCAAGTTTCAAATCTGAATTTCAAATTGCCCATCTAAAATCCAATATTGAAATGTTAAATAGTACGGAACTTTATATTATTGAGACACTACTATATAAAAAAAATAACCATATCAAAACACCACAAGAATTTTTACAGTAACTGAATATTTTCTAATAGAAGGTCGACATCTTTTAAAAGAAATTAATACTACCAGGCTTAAGTTTTTCTACTTTCTTTAGACTAACTTCTACTTGTGAACTAAAATGCAGGTGGTGTGAGAGCTAACTTGGCATTCAGTGTCTATGTTCTACTCACTGATATTTCAAAGCCTACTGCCAGCATTTTTAGATCAATCTTTGGAGCAAAAACCTTATGGATCAAAGAAAAAAACCCACCCTAAATAACCCAAACCACACCCCCTCACCTTATTTCACATTAAAGAGAACTACAACTCCAACTAACTTGAGATGAAATGTTCTGTTAGCCTTACCTCTCTAAACCTTTTTCCTTCAATTGTTAATGCTAAACGAAATTCATCTTCTAACTCCTTGTACTTCTGATTTAACGTATTAATTGTCTCTTGAAGTTCTTTAACACGCTGTTCATGTCTCTGTTGCTCTTTAGCTACTTCTTTTGCCAAAGCATCTTGGAATTCAGGTCCATTTAAAGCAACTCGGGCTTCAAGTTCTTTCCTGAAGTTACAAAACATATACTTGAGACAAGAACTCCAGTGCCTTACAATGCTGTCTCAATTAATTTACTTAGTATTTCCTAAGAAGGGTAATAAATTATGTAACAAATGTGATAAATTCTTTAATTTCATAGACATATTTCAGTCTTCTATGACAATGGCCCTTCCATGAGGAAAAGTGTGCTGACTACTGGTAAAACCCCTAAAGGAAAAAAACCTTATTTTTTAATTCAAACTTCTCTACAAATTACTCAACTGCTCTCTTGATGTTAGTTTGCATTTGTTTGCTCCGCTGTTAAAAATGATCTGGGAGAGACACTGGGGTCAAGGAAAAGTAGTGTACTACTTCTTTTGCAGTCACTCTCTTTACCCTTCCCCAACACCTGTTGCTTCTCACTTAGACTCAAAACCTGAAAGCAGCAATGGGGACCTAAAGGAGTTCCATAGGATAAGCCTTGTTCCTGTCCGGAAGCATCCCAATAAGAGAATGTTGAAGCAAAAGTACCCTGTACTTTAAGTCTATTCTGCATTCTCTAACCTCGGTCCTTCACATGACATCTTTTGGAGATTTCAGAACTTATAATTATCTCATAAAACAGAGCCTCTGGATTATTTCCATCTAAGCCTACATTTACCTTGTTATTTGAATGCATTTATCCTTCTAAAGTGTAGTTTATTTTATTAATGACTCCCCCATGTACAAGTATAGCCCACACCCCTTGCTGCTTTACTTTGTACACATATTTGGCTGTAGTAGCTAAATGGTATTTAACTCATGTTCCTATATGCTCCCACAAAAGGAAATTCTGAGAGGAAAGAGGGAAACACCCAGGCAACCCACCCATCCTAAAGCAAGATCTGCAGAAGTTGACTTTATTTTGGAAGATGTTGTGTTACTGTGGTATAGGCAGATTTTAAGACAATAATTCAAATGTGACTTTATTTTCATCTGATTACTTCCTGCATTAAAGACTAAGCATTTAAAATCAAAAGTTCAGCCATATAATAAAACAAGAACCTATCAAGTGAAAGGCTGGGAAAAAGAGTTGCCTACATGGACTTTCTGAGTCAGGAATCTGCAAGATACGAAGACGTTCTTAAGTGAGCAAGAAAACTGAAAGACATCTACAATCTTACAAAGACATTAAATCATTAAAAATAAACCCAAACAACTATACACCCACACTTAGCAGAGCACGTTTTGACAAAATGCATCTCCAACACTAGTATCTCTATTAGCTGGTGAAAAGAAAATAGATCTCATACCTTTGCTCTTGCTCTCTTAATATAAGAAGTTCATGTAGTTGTTTTACCTTCTCCCTCTGTTGTCGCAAGGATATTCGAAGTAACTGTACTTCTCTTTCATTTGCTGATGCTTTCAGCTCTGCTTCTTGCACCTGTTTTATCTGTGTAGAATATACAGAGAGGAACAAGATTTTCTAAATTGTGATGTATTCCATATGTCTTATAGGAGAACCCAAAGCAATGGGTACTTTATTGATGTTTGATACATGGGCCCTCAGGTATCACATCACACCTGTCAGTATTTTTCAGAACAGTTTATGAAATTTTATTATATTACCTGGCCCAGGACAAAGGAAGGAGTTTGAGGACGTTTAGGCAGTTTTGTTTTTTTTACTTCACATATTTGATTGATTCTATCTATGTTACAAATGCAGAAATTTAAGACAAGATGTTTAAAATTAAGTCTTAGATTAACTTACTATAACACAAACTCCACAACTTTCAAAAGAACTAAGGACATTTACTTAAAGAACCTGAAAGTGTCCTGAAGAAGTGAAACAAGTTTCTTGGCAGAATCACAGAATGGTAGGGGTTGGAAGGGATCTCCAGATATCACTGGGTCCACCCTCCTGCTAAAGCAGGATCACTTTGGATAAGCCACACAGGAATGCATCCAAGCAGGTTTTGAAAGTCTCCAGAGAGGGAGACTCTGGGCAGCCTGTTTCAGTGTTCTGTCACCCTCACTGTAAAGAAGTGTCTCATGTTGAGGTGGAACCTCCTGTGTTCCAGTTTGTTCCAGTGTCTTACCACCCTCACTGTAAATAATTTCTTCCTAATATTGACTCTAATCCACCCTCCTCAAGTTTAAAGACATTCACTCTTGTCCTGTCACTACAAGCTCTTGTTAAATAGTCCCTTCCCAGCTTTCTTGTAGACCCCTTTTAGGTACTGGAAGGCTGCTCTAAGGTCTCCCCAGAGCTTTCTCCTCTCCAGGCTGAACAGCCCCAACTTTCTTAGCCTGTCCCTATAGGGCAGGTGGTCCAGTTCTCTTACATCTTCATGGCCCTCCTCTGGACCCACTCCAGCAGCTCCATGTCCCTGTTATGCTGGGGGCATGAGAACCAGACACAGTACTCCAGGGGGAGTCTCACAAGAGCAGACTAGAGGGAGAGGTTCACCTCCCTTGCCCTCCTGCATATTTGTTACTAGCTACTACCATGTACAAAAAAAGGCCCCAGCTTTTATTGTGGAGAGTCCAGACTTAAGGCTTGTAAGACCTAGTGGTTCTTACTATCTAGGGTTACAGCCATTCTGTTGCCATTGTATTATTTGCTCATGAAGAACACTTACCTCAATTGTTCGTTGATGCAATCTCTGTGTCTCAGCCTTGGACAGTGCTTCTTCTAAAGCTTGTATGGCCTTCTTATGCGTTGCTTCTTTATTTCTTGCCTCATTTAATTCATTAGTAAGTCTTTCCATTTCACCTTTCAACTTCTTGACATCTCCTTGCAGACCTGCTTTAATGTCTCTCTCTTTCAGTATCAGTTCCTTTAACCTAAGAAAAACAACACAACAGTTGGATTACAAACATTTTAGTATTTACTTTGTTGCCAAAAACATCATGAAAAAGACATCAGTAAGTGCTGCAGCACTTGTTCTTTGCCGAGTTTTACTGTCATGTAAAACTAAAAACATGTAAACTCTTAATGAAGTTGCACGTAGCATTCTTACATGGAGCTTCACTTCAAAGAAACTAAGCTATAGACAACCTCATAGAGAAGTCTTTAAGGAAATGACACTCCAGCATTATTTTTCTTTATACAGAAGTTGAACATGTAGTATTGATTGTAATTCAGTAGTATTGATTGTAATTCAGTGATTTTCTTCAGAAAATTTTAAATATCCATAAATACTCTAATAAATTTCAAAAGAAAAGGAACATAATAAGACTCTTATCCAAGATAGCAGCAAATAAAAGTGAGAAGTGAACCTAAACCAAAAAAGACCAAAAGGGAAATAATCGCTTTCAGTCACGGATGGTAAATGCAGAGATATGTGGCTTTGTGGCTTCATTCTTCCTTGCAAGGAAAAAAAATGTGTCTTTGAGAAATGCAACACAGTTAAGAAAAAGACAAATAGAGCAGACATCTCCTACCATGGCTGACAATGCTTTGTTAGGAGGGAGAACTTTGGAATAAAAGGATGCTGCTCAGAACTCAGAAGGATGATGACAGCAGTCTCCAGGAAAATTATGCTGGGCCTGACCTGCATAGTGTATTGCCTACTGTCAACTTTGGCCTGCCAGACCCATCTGTATTCAATTGTACTGTGCTGGAAAAAAACCAAACAATCTCTATGTAGAGGTGGACAGACTGGGAATGAGAAGCTGTAAGTAAGATATGGGACAGATGCTAAAGCTTGAGCTGAAAGTACAGTTATGACACAGATTGCTTGGAAAGCAATGGCTAGAAATGGAGGTGACAGATTGATACTGTTCTGAGACAAGAACAGGAAGAAAGCTTCAGAGCTGCAGAAAGGAATTTCATTAAATAAT
The DNA here is from genome assembly GCA_013400475.1 of Tricholaema leucomelas. Taxonomy (NCBI): domain Eukaryota; kingdom Metazoa; phylum Chordata; class Aves; order Piciformes; family Lybiidae; genus Tricholaema lacrymosa; species Tricholaema leucomelas. The sequence goes on from WAAF01019219.1 coordinate 787,925, forward strand.
ACCAAGAGAAATTTGAGAACTACTTCTTGCTGCATTGTTTCCCAAACACATTTTTTAAAGCTGTTCTCATTTCTTAAGCCTATAAATTGAATTGTCTTAAATCAGAAAAAAACAACTCAGAGTACAGCATTCTGTCTTCCTACCTGTCTGTAGTGTATACAGCCATGCTCTGAATATTCTTTTCTTCTTTTGCATGTTTCTGTAGCTCTCTGACATGCTCTATTAATTTCTTCTCTGCTTGCTCTGCTTTCCATCTCCTTTCTTTCTCCTGATCCAGTTTTTGAACCAGTGCCTTAGCAAGAATGTGGTAAGGATAAATTTATTAGGAAACACTCACATGTAGTAAAAAATGTCAAACAACATTCACAACTATAGAGTAGGACTTTTGACTCTTTCTAGAATTCATGGATCACAGAAGAGAAGTGCAAGTGAGCAGGCCAAAACCAGCCATATGGGAAATAAAATAAATTCTATTTCAGCTGACACTACAAGAACTCTGCTATTATTCTATCTACATGCAATTTTGTCATCCCCAGTTTGGAAGTCTCACAAGGAGACATGTGCTTGGATTCAGGTGAAGATGTACTCGTATTTAACTTTGTATGATGTGAAACATACTCGGTATGTCGATTCCTCTGTGACATTTGAATTCATTTCTTCTCCTTTTTCTACGTTGCTCTGCCTTCCAGTTAACATTTCAGCTTTTCTTCCCACTATCTCCAAGTCTCGCGTGTCTGATGATGAATTGAGGTGACAGTCTCTCTGACTGGAGCGTGGACACTTAGAGGAACTCTTCTCTTCCCTGCAGTAGCAAGACACCAAGGTATATTTTAAAACATGCAGAGTTTAACAGGGTTCAGACAAAATTTTACAGTTTGTGTAGAAGCTGAGTTATAGAGAGTTCAAAACTTTATATGAAGTAATTTGCAAGCAGATCATGAAGCAAACAGTTAAATCCACATCTTCAGGTGTAAAAAGAATATGCAATACTAGTAGATACTATCTGAAAAAGATGTTCATATAGCTATGAAACAATTTTAGAGAGGCACAGTAGCTGCAGAACTGCAGCTGCTAAATAAACTAATATATATTCCTAGAAACGTCACAGAATGATCGAACCACCAAGGCCAGAAAAGACCTTTAAGATCATAGAGTCCAACCATAACCCAGCTACCATGACCACTAAATTACATCCTGAAGCACCACATCCACATGCTTCTTGAACGCCTCCAGTGATGGTAACTCTGCAACCTCTCTGAGCAGCCTGTTCTAATGCCTCACCACTCTCTCAGTAAATAAGTTCTTTCTATCCATCCAGTCTAAAGCTCCGCTGGCACAACTTGAACCCTTTTCCTCTCACCCTATTGCTAGCTACTTGGGAGAAGAAACTGACACCAGCCTCATTCCAACCTCCTTTCAGGTAGCTGTAAAGAGCAGTAAGATCTCCCTATAGCTGTTTCTTCTCCACGCTAAATAACTCCAGGTCCCTCAGCTGCATCTTGTATGACACCCTCTAAACCCCTCACCAGCCTTATTTATCTTCTCTGGATACACTCCAGGACCTCAGTTTCTTTCCTATGCTGTGGCACTCAGAATTGAACACAGTACTCAAGCTACGGCCTCACTAGGGCTAAACACTATCACTTCCCCTCTCCTGCTGAACACTGGTTTTGATACAGACCAGGATGCCATTGGCCTTGGCCACATGGGCATGCTGTTGGCTTACGCTGTCAGCCATCCACAAGCACTCCCAGATCCTTTTCCACTGGGTTGCTTTGCAGCCACTTTTCCCCAAGCCTGTATTGTTGCTTATATCGTCTTCTATTCATCACTTGTAATATTTACTGCATAAATCAAACAAATTACTAGGACATCCTCAGTTTCATCACAAAATATGGACATTTCTATTCTTGACCATTGTTCTGACAGCATGGATCTTTTATTTTTCACTCAGATGTTCTGTCTGTGGAGAGTTCTTCTTTTGCCACAATTTAAAACAAAGATGAAAACATAAGCTGCTAGAATTCTGAATGTGTTTTAGAGACGTAGGTTAAATTTCCTTTTCCACCTAATGACAGAAAATGCTAACATACGGAAACTACTGAGTGAAGTTTCTGTAGCTAATTAAGTTTTAGAGCTTTATTAATAGAGCAAATTTACCCAACCTGCTACTTTCAGCAAAATGCTTCAAGTTAAACTACATTCATTCTGACAGTCTTCTGCTTAATTCACTTTGGCTTTTTATGGCAAACACTGGGATACCTGTTGGCTACTTTGTTCTTAAGATGACTGGCAGGACACTTAGCAGATAAGGTAGTTCTACGGTACATAGGGATCTTGCTTCTCTTTATAACATTTCTGTTTTCTTTCCCACTCTCATTTTCACTCTCAGAAGTAGGATCTGTATCTCTTTTAGCTTTGCGAGCATTTGAAGGCGCTTCGCTTCTTGAGGCATCAGATACCTAAGAACAGATCAAAGTGTTACCTAGACATTTTACAATTTCCAACTAGCTAACTTCTAATGCTTATTTAAGTGCTCCTTTTAAAATATTCACACAAAATAATTCTGATAGAAAAGTAAATAACTGCTTCCAAACAACCCCCTCCTGCTTTGCTAAAACATTTTGTTGTTTTACAGAAGAGTACATTTGAGAACATGCAGTTGTGTGTTTTTCAGATACCTGAAGTGTGCTAATATCCTTGGGCACAGAAGCTTGGTGCAAAGTGTAAAATGTAGCACTTTAAAAAACACAAAAAAAACCAAACAAAGACAACAAAGGAAAAAAAAAGCCTTGCAAGCACACAAGGTACACTACAAGGTGTTACAAAAGAAATATCTGCCAAACACCTCAGATCAACACAACCTATTAGCACAGTTAACATTCACCAACTCTACAATCCAGATATTTTGCTGCATTTCTTATTTTACCCTGGTTCAGTTACTCTGTTGATAGCTTGAGGGTTAAACCCCCACAACAATCAAATACAATATGATCAGATAGTTCTCCAAGGCCCATACAGCAGGGTTTTCATTTGGTATGAAGTTTTTGTGATTCAAAGAGCAATCTTCACTTTTAATGGCTCATTTTCATTTTATTTGCAGTTTCTCAAAATTACTAAGAGCACCTAAGCACAAAGTCAGCACACACATGGCAGCAGGAATGTTCCAGCCAACTTCTTCATTATCAGAAGGTACGCTTCATTTTACAAACAAAACTGTGAAGTCAGAGGAAAAAACAGTCACCTTTTGCAGTATCTGTGAAATCTGATCTTCTATTTTCTTAATCCTCATCTCGCTGTATATTTTATCAAGTTCAGCCTTCTCTGGTTCTGAAGAAGAGACAAGCTCTGTAGAGGAGCTGCCGCTTTCTACTGCTGTTCTTTTACGCTGATGAAAATGAGCCAGTGCCTGGTCAATGTGGGGTGTCACCACTGGGAAGGTAACGATGTTCTATCAACAGGAAAGACAATCCTTGTAACATTAGTGTGTTGCAAGCTATACGAAAGTAGGATTTATCCACTTTAAAATCAGTACACATAAACTCTGACACCTGATCTCTGGATGAGTGGCGTCCAGATGAAACCAAACAGTCCCAAATGTCTTCTAAACATTGCAAATCTGAGAAGTTTCCTTCTGCTGGATCCACTGGTTCACCAGAAATAGTTCTCCCATCTAGAGCTGTTAGCTGGGGCAATGCCTGAAGAACAGCTTCTCTATAACCTTGAGGAAAAGACCACATTTAAATTGAAATTACTCTCCCAAGGAGATATCTAGTGTATTTTAGGTACCCTGTCTTACTACATTATTCACTAGATTTTTATAGAAGGAAAAAAGTACTGAGTTATCTACAAGTGTCTCACATTTCTGCACCAACAAAGCTTTCATAAGACAACATTACAAAACAAATTAACTGGGAAGTTGCCTGTCTAGTCCTGGTCTGCACAAGGATTTCCCCACCACTGCAGCTGCTCAGCCTTTTAGCATCATCATACTGCACCAAAACAGTTCTGTCAAGTGCAAGGACAAACAAGTGTGGTAGAAGAGCAAGTTCTGAATGGGCTTAGATATTTCATTCACTGAAAAAGAACAAAGTTAAGACATTATGAAACTAAAAGGTATTAAAGTGTAATTTTTTGAATTAACAGAACTTGGGTTTTTGAACACTGCAGCTTCAAAAGAACTGCTGCCAGAGAGGGAGACATGAAGAGGTCTGTAAACACATATGAAAACTACTGCAATTTACTAAGCTATCCAGATGACTTTAACAACTTCTGTTGCTGCTCCTGTGGTGCCTGAAAGCATTTGTAAAACATTTTTATAGGTCTTTTTGAAAACATTACCTAGGACCTTATTTGGCTTCCCTCAGTTATCTCCCAGGTTTTTAAGAACCGCACAGTTAAACCAGTTATGTGTTCATGGTATGTTTATTATTTTGTATTACTGTAATTCCTACTTTTCTAATCTTTGTAATGAAATTTATCTTTGAGCTGTCCCAAAAGTATCAATCCTTCCCTTCTACCTCCCTATAGGAGATTTTCCCTTCTCCTATACACAAAGGGAGAAAACAAACACAACCTGCAACAAAAGAGGATGCTAGAGTTTAGCTTGTGTGAACTCAGGATGTATGATTTAAATGTCACAAAAACCCAACCCCAGGCAACTGAAGGGGATGTTTCCACACATAACCCTACACCTAGTTTCCACACTGTCTGGTGAATTCCTGCCTGGTATTCTGATGAAAATGCCAAGTTACTCCAGGATATCTTAGAGTTACTGCATGCTGAAGCTGTGCAAAAAGGAGGAAAGGCTACTAAGGCTGATCTTCCTCTTGCGGTCTCTATTAGCAGGAAATGGTCTACTTTCCAGGCCTGCCCTCTTTCTACATAACTCAATCTCTCTATATGAGTTCTCCAAATTCTCCACTTACCCACCTTATAACAGTAATATTCCTTTCCTCCTATTTCTGCAGTATTTTCTCTTTTCATCGCTCTTTTTCTACCTCCCTCCTCAACCTAAATATGGAAAGCTGAGTCTTACCAAAACATATAATGAAGTACAATTTTGAGTATATGCCTGTGGGCAGGGAAGTTAATGGAAATCAAATTAATTTTGACAGAATTTAGACTTCTAAAGGCTGGCCAGTTTGTAAATGACTTGCAAGGTTCAGAACCTGTCTCACAGCTTAAGGAAAATTACTGGGCTAATGAGGACAAAGTACCTACCCATCATGAGCTCCATACCTGATGTGTGGCAAACTGGGTTGCCTTTTCCATTTTTTTCTAGTGTCAGACTTGTCAAACACTGCAGTCCCTTTATGCACTCCAGTAAGTGATTAATATTGTTTACACAGTTGCTATGGAGGTCAATGTGGCTAATCTTGTAACTGTTTCCATGAAGGCACTGAAATCCTGAAAATTTCAGACAAAAATACAAACCACTGATTTCTGTTATGATCCTGAACTATAGGGTTTAGAACAAATGGCATCTTGTTGAAAAATATTCATCATAAGTGGAAACCATACAACAGCTTCTCTCTATATCTTCACCTACAGATATTTATGAGCTAGGGTGCACTACCATGCAGTACAATATTCAAGCTAGTTATGAGAGCTAACTTTAAAGAAATAGTTTCTGTTAAGCATGGAAAAGTAATAATTTTGTTTGAGGTCCCTTTTTGTAACTCAGTTTATTAATAAAATTGCTACCAATTTGTTTTTCAGTTTTGTTACAAACTCCCTTGAATCTATAGCTTCATGCTTAGATGCAACACTGACCATTTCAGCAGATTTAGAACTTCCACATAACATCCAAAGATGCATTTTGTCCTATAAAAAGGAAATATAATCATCTTTTGGAAATATCTTCCCAGACTTCTGCATTTTTACTTTGGGAGACCTTATAGTGGCTTTCCAGTATCTGAAGGGAGCCTACAGGAAGGCTGGGGAGGGACTATTTACAAGGTGTAGTAATGTCAGGATGAGGGGGAATGGGTTTAAGCTGGAAGAGGGGAGATTTAGACTGGATGTTAGGAGGAAGTTCTTTACAGTGAGGGTGGCAAGACACTGGAACAGGTTGCCCAGGGAGGTTGTGGATGCTTCCTCCCTGGAGGCGTTTAAGGCCAGGCTGGATGAAGCCTTGAGCAACCTGCTGTAGTGGGAGGTGTCCCTGCCTGTGGCAGGAGGTTGGAGCTGGATGATCCTTGAGGTCCCTTCCAACCTAAACCATTCTATGACTCTATGATTCTAAATATTTGCTGTACTACTTTGTAAACACATTCGGCCTCATCAAATACAGGAGAATAAAGTCCAGTTCAGAACAATCTTTGACGTTAGAAGCTTGAAAGGTGAAGTGCAGAAGCAACTATCACCTTTAGTAGCTTTATTCAGTCAATCAGCTAAACAACTTTAAACCTCTAAAAATAACACTTGGACAAAATTTTCAAAATTAAAGGCAAATGCTTCTTACTGCACTGCACAAGCCAAAGCCACTTACCAGAGAGATCATGTATGTGATTATATGACAAATTCACTGCAGTTAAATTAAAGAGTTTTTCCAGCCCTGAAGAAAATGAGGCAAAAAGAGATTTTGAGAAGAATACTCAGCTTTCATCAAATTTAAACTAGCAAAATAGGCCTTTAAAAAAGTAAATGGAAATTATGACTTTAGCCCGCAAAGAGAAGGGATCTTATGAATACATATTAGTATCTAAAGGTCATGAAGATGGGGCTGGGCTCTTTCCACTGGTAACTAGTGACAGGACAAACTAGAAAAATGAAAGCTACACTTGAACTTAAGGAGAAACTTCTTTAGTGTGAGGGTGCCAGAGCACTGGAGCAGGTTGCCCAGAGAGGCTGTGGAGTCTCCTTCTCTGGAGAGATTCCAATCCCCCCTAGATGCATTCCCGGGCAACCTCATCTAGATAAACCTGCTTTAGCAGGGAGGTTGGGCTAGATTACCTCCAGAGGTCCTTTACGACCCTCACCATTCTGTGATTCTATGATCATAATAAAGTTTTGAAAAATTAAACCTTTTTTCTATGATAAAGCTGACAGAGACTATCTCCTCTTTTTAAAATTTAGACAGTAATAAGGTTGGTAGGCTCATTCTAACTTCATGTAATAACTACATGCACACTTTCCAGAAGTAAGTTTTAACACAACTCTCAGAAAAAACTTATGAGTTCCCCAAGGGACAGAAATAAACATTGCAGACCCTCCACTTTTGTTATCAGGTTACAAGATAAGCTTAGTGTTCGCAGATTAGCCAAGGAAGCGAGCCCCTCTATCCGGCGGATTTGGTTTGACGACAGATCTAAATGCTGCAAATAACGGAGGTGGCTGAGCCCTTCGATTCTGGCGATGCGGTTACTGTGCAGGTTGAGCGTCTGCAGATCCGAACTCAGGGAGACCTCCAGCAAGCTGCGAAGGAAAGTATCTGCCATCAGCTGGGCAGCTTCATTCACAGGCTGCTCCATTCCCAGGTCCCTCTACTCAGCACCGTCCTCCGCCACGCCACGGCCGCGGCCTCTCATCACCTCACACTATGGCCCCCGCTCCCTCAGCCCGCCGCAGCAGGGGCCCTGCCTCATCTGCCCCTTACGACAAATTCCTCACCTTGTGATGCCCTTATCCATGAGACTGAGCTCGCCGGGGATGGAGCGGCCCCCCGCCATACCGTGGGCGATCCGTACAAGCCGCTTCTGCACTTCAAACTTCCCCCACCGCCCAACGGCCACGCTCCTTGCTTTACGGCTGCGACACAAACCTCTCACGACAATCCCGCCGCCCAGCGGCGCGTTCCGCCTTCCCGCCTCTTGGCTGCCGCTGTGGTGCGGGCTCAGGCTCGGAACTGGAGGGTGGGGGTACAGGACAGGCTGCAGGCCAAGTCGTTGCTTACCCGTCGCGGGGCAGACGGGGAGGAGGCTTCTGGGCGGCCGCTGAGCCATCTGCTTTGAGAACTCCTTAGGAAGATGCTGGGAGGCTTTGAAGCCTGTTGTCCCGATAAGAGAAGGGGTAGATTCATCGAAGCATCTAAAAATGGAAGGGGAATCTCTTCAGATGGGCAGTTCATGCAGCCATTACTGGGACTGGATGAGTCTTAATCCATCTCTTGCTATTTACTGCTAGTAAAGTTAGATGCTTGGTGTTTGTATGTCTGTGCACAGATGAGCGCTGTTGGACATGCTCATCAGCCACCTTACTGCTGCTGCAAAATACCTGTCGTGCTTTTCTTTACACATAGCCCAACAAAGAATGTACACAGCAGCTCATGCAAGCACTTAGGATTTGGGATTTCATCAAAGAGAAATATTTTGAGAGCAGTAAACAGCCTATGTGAACAGCTGTAAAGGGTAAGAGTGCAAACACAGAATCACAGAATCATCTAGGTTGGAAGAGACCTCCAAGATCATCCAGTCAAACATATCACCCAGCCTTTGTAGAATGTCATGAAACAGTGACATTTCCTGGGGCTTTGGTTAGTCATTAGCTGACTATGTGGGTTCTGTTTCTTAATGGTAAAAGCAGATACAAGGAATCAAATACATCCTTAATGCTTTTAGTAAAAGGCAGCTGTAAAGTAAGTTTGGCAGAGTACCAAGGCAGAAATTACTATCAAGGCAGTAGATTGCCATGTGTCTTCTGGGTGCAGACTCACTTCCTAAACAGGACTTGGTGAATACATCACAGTCCAGCAAATGGTAAACTGGCTTCTGTCTTATGGGACTTGCAGAGGTCCTTGAATAGCTCTTGAGCTTTTTTCACAAGGCAACAAAGAAAATTACTTTAAAAAAAAAAAAGGATTATAAATAAAATATGGCCACCATATTATATCCAGGGTGTCCCTTAACATATGCCAAGGCAGATTAACCATTACTGATTTTTTGTCCTAGAAAGTATCTTTGGATTTCTACTTTGTACCTCTGCTTCTTTATCCTTCCTGAATGTCAGCAGCAGGAATATTCTGTGGAGACAACACAGGATAGTATTTATGGAAAATCTGCATGACAAACCAGGTTTTAATTTTTGCTACATCTTCCTACCTTAATGGATTTGAGATAGTGCAGAGATAGGTCAATGCCATGGTTGAGACACTGTGTACTTAACTGAAAATGGACTAAAGAAATCTTTTAAGACCTGACAGGTTTTAGGTAGGTGGGCTTCTTGCTAGTCCATCTGTTCAGTGAATCGACCACAGGAAAGACGTAGTGAGTGCACAAAGGAAATTCTTAGCAAGACTGAAATTAAGACTGCTTATCCAAATACACTGAAGTTCAGTTAATTACAATTAGGAAATAATACATACTTGAAGCAACAAAAAAATGTTCTTCGATTATTTTCTGTATTGTTTTCTTTTTTAAGTCTAGAACAACTACAGTGACTGAAGGTACCAGTCATGATAACCTCAGCTGGACATGATAGTTGATAACGAAAAACTTGACACTGGAGACTAAAACAATTATGAAAGAAAATTAAAAGGGAAAATCCTACATGCTAGGAGAACTAGAAATGATCATCTGAGGTTTCTGCTTTTGACCAGAGATGTTGACTTCATTTTACTGTGAAAGAGAGGTCAGTAGTTGGCACTCAAATGTCAGCATTCCCTGTTGACTATAAAAATGGCAGTACTTTGACATTTTATTTTGGCATTTATTTTCATTCTGCTTCATGTATCATAGGAATTTTAGGCTTGTCTTATAGACATGTCTAGGTTATTGTAATCATTTATCTTTGCACCTGAGTCTCTGGATAATGTCATCAAAGTGAATGTGACCAGCTATTGAGTACATAGTTGATTGTGAGGCAGGAGATGCTGACATATGAGACCTTGTAATAATCATCTAGACTGTGGCAATTTATCCTCCACAGTTACCCACCTCTCACAGTTGTCTCTGAAGACATGTTAAAAACAAACTGTTGATGAAAATGAGCTGACAAATGAGCATTATTTATCATGCCATTTTCTTTAAAAATACCTCTAGACCTTAATAATTTCTGAAGTACACATTAAACCAACTTGTACATGATTTGCCAGTGTTTCTTGAAGTGTTTGGTTAATCATCTTCACACAGAAGACTTCAAAACCCAAAGTATGCTTTGTTTTCTGAATGATTAAGCCAGCCTTCTCATAACATTTCACTAGCAAGTAAGGCTTTGAGAGGCAATTCAGCCTTTGTAGTCCTATCATCTGCTGTGAAAAACAAAACAACCAGAAAATAATGGGAAAAGGCAAAATTGATGATCTGAAAGTTGCACAAAGCAAAGAAAAGGCCAAGACGCAACTCAAAAGGAGTATAGGTTACTTTGATGGGGTAAGTTTTATCATAGGATCAATTGTTGGAGCAGGGATCTTTGTGTCCCCCACAGGGGTGCTAAAGCATTCCCTACTCAACGTCGGTGTCGCGCTGATAATCTGGACTGTATCTGGGCTGGTTTCTCTGATGGGGGCCCTCTGCTATGCAGAGCTGGGGACCACTCTCCCCTTCTCTGGAGGAGAATACAGCCATATTAAAAGAGGCCTTGGATCCCTACCTGCCTTCATATTCATCTGGACGTCAACATTTACCAAGCCAGCATCAAATGCTGCTCGAGCCTTGCTGTTTGCTGAATACGCTACCCAGCCCTTCTATGGCATTTGCCCTGCACCAGAAGTGCTGAAGAAATGCTTGGCCTTGGTTGTTCTCTGGTCCCTGGGGATTTTGAATGGCCTCAGCGTCAAAATGTCTGCATGGGTGCAGGCAGTTTTCACTCTGCTAAAGATGATGGCATTGTCTGTAATTGCTGTTGGTGGCATAGTTCTCCTCACTGGTGGGAGGAAGGAGAATCTGGCGAGGTTTGAGGACCCATTCAGCTCAGAGATCCCCAGTGCATCACAGATTGCTGAAGCCTTCTTCCAAGGACTGTACGCATACGGTGGCTGGTGGTCCCTCAATTACATGGCAGGTATCTCACTCCTCTTTAGATTTTGTTTTGCAGTCACCATTCTAATGTTCCTCAGTTCATCTCGGTAGAACTTGTCTCACCTTAAAGAGCCTCTCACATTATAGGTAAATCTTGTATTTCTTTGGGTTGGTAGAAGAGGTTTTGTTCCTTTCTAGAGAATTTTCTTGCCTCTCTGCAGTCAGGCAGAGATTTCCAGAGGAGTGCAACAGAAATCAAAATGCTTCATTTAAAAATCTCATGCATAAACAGATTTTTCTTCATGTCTTAAGAAAGTTTCATTTTATGATCTGTATCAGAGCATATTTAGAAAAGGTTTAAGAAATCTATGCCAAACTGTATGCACTGTGAGGACCAAATAAAGAAGGATGATTTAATAATGTGTATTCAAATATCTGTGCCTTCTCTGAGGTTATGAAGCTGGTTTGCAAATGGACTAATTACTTTTAAATTGTGTTAAAATACAGCCCTTTTTTTTTTGGTATATGTAGTCACTTCCACGGGGAAGTGGAGTTTTGCACAGAAGGTGAAGAAGAATCTAATGAAATCCTTTCATAATTACCATTCCAGAGGTATTTAAAAGAAGCAGAGATGCGGTGCTGAGGGATGTGTTTTAGCACCAGACTTGGTAGGGTTAGATAGTGCTTGGATGGTGGTCTTTTCCAATAAAAAAACAACTCTGTGATTCTGTACAGCTTGTGCTTAATTTTAAACATTCAAAACCTTTTTGAGTGTCTAATTACTTACCCTAGGCATTATCTGATGACACCTGTGGCAGCAGCAAATAGAGCAGTTGTTCATGAAAGCTGCAGAGAAAATGTTCATAATGTTAGCAAGTTAAATTAATAATGTTTTATAACGTTATTTATAACATATCATCAGATTCAGAGAATTAAGCTGTAAGCAAGTTTATGTGGCTCTTATCTTTAACTCTATTTAGCCAGTGACCTCGATTGCATGTAAAACATTAAATAATTCATGTGTGTGAAATGCATAACACAAAGTTCAGTGGTGAGAACAGTGTGAAAATTGGGTTAATGTTTAACAATGACATTATTACAGTACATCTATTCCAGTGCTAATAATATACTGCAGCAAAAAATGGTGACATAAACCAGGAAAGTATAGTTTTGAAATCTTTAGATTTCCTTAAAGGCAAACATTTAGCTTTGTAAACCTGGAAAAAAACCCAACATTACTGGTAAAATGTTAATTTATTTTCTGATCAACTTGCAGTAGTAATGAATACCATACACTGAGCAGCACAGCTGTTTAGACAGATGCAGCCTATGTGTTAGTACTCTTCTGAGCTGAATTTCCTGTTCTTCAACAATAACTCCATTCCCGTGAGCTTCGGCTAAAGGATCATGTGCCAGCTGGATGGCAGGACTGTAACAAGCAACAAAACGAATGGAAAGATAAAATTAAATCACCAGTTTTGGTGATTGTCCTCTTCTGGGCTCAGAACTGCCAAGTGTATTTCTTACATTTGAAATAAATCCCAATTTCTGTGATAGTCTGTATCTGAACTTCTCTGCTGTGCTTATTCAGCCAGCACTGGGAACAGGATCAAAGCTGCTGTTCTAGACAGGAGAGAGAAATTATGTTTGAGAGAGGAAAGGGATTTCTGTCTCCTAAAAACAGCTTAAGTAACTTGTGAAGTTTCTTGTAAATGCTCAAGGAAGCAGGACAGGGGAAGGGGAGTGAGAGGGAAGGAAGGAAAGAGTGAAAGAGATGAACAAGACCCTTTTTGATTAAGAGAAAGGTCAGTTATTGAGATTCTGGAACCTGCTCCATCTTTGCTGGGACTATCACATGGTCAGGAATGCATCAGTGTTGTTCACTTGCAGAATGTGGAGGTTTTTCTTATTTGATAAAAGTAGTTTTAAGCTAAGATGGCAGAATTATCACTAAACAGTTTTTCCTCTGCCAGCTTTGCCCTGAAAAAGATAATCAACAACAGAATCTAGCTTTTAAGGCCACTGCTTCACTGCTCTTCCGTCAACAGCTTTAGTCTCTCCTGTTACTTCTGCATTTCCCGCTATATGGGCAAAGAGAAAGGTTTTGTGTAGGAATGGGAAAATATACTCAGAAAGCTTCAGATTAGGGCTCCTGAGGTGATGTAAGAGTAAATAATTTGACTTTAGAGTCTTACAGTTAAGCTACAGATTTAGAAGTGTGGCTAAAAAAAACAGAGAAGAAAAAGATAGGCTTCTTTGATAATAAACTATTTGAGAACCACTGTAGGACCTCACAGGCAATGTAGCTTGGCAGCCATAATTAAGGGTTGGGACAGGCTTTTGGTATCAGTCTTGTTGCTCTTTGTGCAGATTCACTACTGAAAGACACTGGCCGAAGCTTACCTGCTTGCTTTATTAAACCTTTTGAATTGTATTTTTCAGAGGAGATGAAAAATCCTAGCAGAAATATCCCTTTAACTGTGATGACTGCTGTTCCTGCAGTAATTGTTTTTTATTTACTTGTAAACATCTCGTATCTGACTGTCCTCACACCTAAGGAAATTGTCTCTTCAGGTATGGATTTGTTTGATTATTTAATTACAAGGTGTTGGCCATTAGCATGCCCAGGCTCTTCTCAGTGGTGCCCAGTGATAGGACAAGGGGCAATGGGAGCAATCTGGAGCACAGGAGGTTCAGCCTAAACATAAGGAAAAACTTTTTTACTGTGAGGGTGACAGAGTACTGGAACAGGCTGCCCAGAGAGGTTGTGGAGTCTCCTATGGAGACATTCAGAACCCGCCTGGATGTGCTCTAGGTGGTCCTGCTCTGACAGGGGAGTTCACTAGATGGTCTTTTGAGATCCCTTCCAACACCTAACATCCTGCTATTCTGTGTGATCTTCTGTCAGTTTACTGGGTTACTTCTCATCTGACTTTCCAGTCAGGAAGTCTGGAGTTCACTTGAAATTTTAAGTGAGAATTTTTGCTTCATTTTACTGTAAGCCAGGAGTTGGAATCAATGCAGAGAGATGTTGAAAATGTTGGCTTATACCTGCACCATCTGAAAAGAAACTGGAACTTTATTAAAACCTGGAAAATCAGGTGAAGGTCAGGTCTCTGTTAAGTATGGAGAATACCTTTGTTTTCCTCTAGCTTCAATCCTCTCACCCTTCCCTACCTCATGGTGTCTCAGGCTAAGGCCATTACTGCCTATGAGGTGGACAAGTCTACTGTGATAAGCAATATGGAAAAAAAGGACACAAAGATGTGACATTTCAGGAGTGTCTGTTTGTAGGTAATTAAACAGAAGAACCCATACACAAGTTAACATATTTACAGCTTCTCTCAGATGCCACACCAATGGCTAACAGGCACTGTATTTCTCCTTGACTGTCCAAACAGAACTTTTTTAATACCACTGTAATGAGACTGAACTGTAAGACCTTGCCTCCAGGAGTGACAAAAAAGCATGCCTCATTTTGGATGGATCAGTTTAATTTTTTTTTTCCTGTGAAAACAGCTCAATAGCATAAAATGGGAGCAGTGCTGCTGGTATCATCACTCAGCCATTGTCAGACTCTCTGCTGAGAGAGATGCATGCATTCACAGATCCCTCCTGCTATGAAAGGCAGTGAATACCAGAGCATCCCTAAGTAGCAGCTGCATCACCAGCTCCAAATATACCAGGGGAGCTGTGCATATCTGTGTCAGCTGAGGAGAAAGCTTTATAATTATATCTTTTGTTTTAAATGTCACTATCCATTCCTGTGGTTCTTGTTCTTTCACTACCTATTTTTGGGTTGATTGCCCCATCTTTAATGATCTCTTATGCAGTGCAGGTCATTGCAAAACCTACGTACCTTATGGCAGTTGGTTATAGACTAACTAAATGTTAGTTGTCACTACAATATGGGCTATAGCTGATTTCCAAGCATTATTGAATATATCTTGTTGAGAAATAATCTTTCACGTGTCCCATTTCCAAGCAAATCAAAATCATATGCCTTCCTGTTGACAGTTCCCTCATAACAGTAGATCATGTCACCACTGCAGCCATACCAGGGGCCAGTGCAGTTATTTTCTTTCCCTGCATGGCCTTGCCCATGCATGTACATTTGTGATTCATGGTTGTGAGACAGCTTGCTGCTGCTGGGCAGTCCGTTACACCATTGTTGGCCCTAGCAGGTTTAGCCAGCTTGTTCTGTCAGGCAGCACTCCTTCTTGCTGTCATCCCCCTCCAGAAGCGTTTAGCTCCTGAATTAAGCACCCTTAGGATTAGATTAGTCATGTTTGACCACTGTTATAAAAAAAGAACCCAAGCACTACTGGTAAATAAGAGGGTTTCCTTGTATTCTGAGTTTTGTTTCTGTGCAGTCTGTAGTACAGAACTTGGTGCTTACATTACACTAATCCTTTGCTTTCTTGCAGTTGCTGTGGCTGTCACTTGGGCTGGTCGAGTGATCCCCTCTGTTGCCTGGATCATTCCTCTCTCTGTTGCTGTCTCTATATTTGGTGCCCTCAACAGCAGCATGTTCACACTAGGTCGATTAAGCTATGCTGGAAGTCAGTCAGGCCATTTGCCTGCTTTAATATCCATGCTTAATGTCCACACCTGTACTCCAGCACCAGCCATGATCTTTTCAACCACCATTGCATCCATTTTTATCATCCCCTCTGACCTTATTATGTTAACAAATTACTTTGGATTTTCTGCCTGGCTTATGATTGGATTGA
Organism: Tricholaema leucomelas; assembly: GCA_013400475.1. Taxonomy (NCBI): domain Eukaryota; kingdom Metazoa; phylum Chordata; class Aves; order Piciformes; family Lybiidae; genus Tricholaema lacrymosa; species Tricholaema leucomelas. The sequence goes on from WAAF01019219.1 coordinate 803,556, forward strand.
CTTGTGCAAGCCTGATTGTACTTCGGTACCGGGAACCTCATCTGCACCGGCCTTACAAAGTAAATGGAAATCAGTTACAGAATATTTGTATAGGTTTTTCTGAGTCATGAGTAGCACGCTGAAGTTACAGATTAAGTGCAAACCAAAAATACAGATAATAATCACAATGTTTAGAGCCTTATTCAAAAACTTCACTGTAGAAGGAAAAGAAACAAAGTCTCTGCTCCAGAGAGCTTGCTATTGAAAAGAAGAGATGGCTATGTGCAGAATGGGGAAGATGTGCAGACAACATAAACCATACTAGTGTGGAGCAGTGTGGGATCCAGGCTGGCAATTCATGGTTAATTGAACCTTGATCTACTCTCGTCTTTCCTGGCACTACTGCAGACGTCAAGGACGGGTTTGCTTTCCTCTCAGTCTAGCTGTCTGAAAGCTAGGTTAGAAGTGTATGCTTTCTGTGAAGGCTTCTTCTAGACAGCCAACCCTGAGTTTCTTGTAGAAGACCATTTGTGAACAAATGGTTTTCAGGTGCTGCCTGTCTCTCCCTCTGGACAAGAGAAGGAGCCTGAACAAGTATTTTAGCCATGATTGCTATCTTGTAGGCGGTTAGAGGTCAGATGAATCTCATCCTGGGTGAGACCTGGTTCTCTAGTGTAGTGAAGAATGCACTATTGCTCTTATGGGGGAGGCATAAAATCAGAGTTGGCCAGTTTATTTCCTAAACTGATTTTTTTCTTTTCTTTTGCAGGTGTTTCTACCAGTTCCATTTGTGATGGTGGCAATGTCTTTCTTCTTGGTTTTAGCTCCCATTGTCTGGTCTCCAAACCTGCAATATGTTTATTCTTTCCTGTTTATGCTGGGAAGTCTTATTGTTTATCTGCCTTTTGTACATTTTAAATTGCATTTTGCATTTCTTGATAAAATTACTTGCCACTTACAGCTGCTCTTGGAAGTCTGTCCTGCTGATGGATCTGCTGAGGGCAAGTGTGAATAATGGCAATAGAATAGAATAGAATGAACCAGGTTGGAAGATCTTCTCTTGAACACCTCCAAGCAAGTGTTTAATCCCAGACAACTAACAGCCAGCAGAGGATTTTGCTTAACTGAGGTTGTAGAAGGTACAACTTAGGTGTTACATGTGTATATAGGAGAGCACACATATGCAAGTGTATATGTATGTCCGTATATATGTATATATATGAATATGCATATATTGCACCCGTATATACACATATGCACTTATAAATGCATGTACTTGTATACATAGACATGCACATATATGCATATAGATAGACATTAGCACGAGTTGATATATATAATTTTTCTTTCTTCTTCTGTGCATATATATATGGATATGCACCTAGATGTATATGTATGTATACTTACTTAATAGGTGCAAAAAATCTCTCCCAAACTGGTACAATCTGTAAAACACTCTCTTTTGCTCCTGGAAGCACATTAAAGTTGCAGATATGCCTGCAATAATAGAAATAAGACTAAATTACAACACAAATACTCATCAATATATCATATAATAAATACATACTTAACAGCATCATTATATAAATACACTTTCAGTCTTCAAATGAAACTGTCTGGATTATTTTTACTTTGTAGTAGCCTTTTTATTAGAAGTCCTGGTTTTAAAAGCTTTATGCTTTTGTTCTTCTGTTACCTTTTTTGTCTGAATGTATTTTTAATTAAAACCTTTGAAGAACATGATAAAGTTTTCATAAACTTTTTTTAATCCCAAGAAAATCATATGTAGTGTATCTTGGCTGTCTTAGGGCAACACATACATATTTAGGGTGAAAACTTAAAGCAATGAGTAAGGCAAAAATTATTGATCATCACAGGAGAAAAACTAGAGATGTGTGGATGACTCTACTTCTTCTTTGCATCTTAACATTAATATTGCTTTATTCCTTTGTTTCTTCTGGATGTTATTGAGAAAGGAGAGCTTTTTAGACCCACTCCCCTCCATTTTTATTTTGTTTATGAAAGCAACATAATTTTTTGCCCTAAATTTTGATAGTAAGTTTACTATTTGAACCTGAAAACAAAGAACCACTCCACAAGAAATATGACATCCTTAGGTGATTAATCTGCTCACACATGCTATTATTTTTATACTTAAATTATTTTTTTTCAAACCTTGTCAGCAATAAAACCAGTAGATGGCTCCAGACTAACATCTCTCTTGCACTGTGATTTTCTGCACTGCTGCATGTTGTAATGGCTAGAGAAAGAATTGTACAGAGCAGCATATTACAACACTTAACAGCAGAGTGCAAAAAGTCTAGCTACAAGATTCAGTTCTCTGATACATCAAAACTTTTGAGGTCAGAATGATAGATACTTTATACACAGCTACCTGAATTATAAAGTACCCATTGGCAATGCTGGGAACCAACTGGAAGTTTAAGAAGATTTAACTTTGTACTGCAACAAGACCCCAGATGAGAACAAATACACGAAGAAGGTGGCTTTTCTTACGGATGATGATAATACACAGAATGAAAATTTGAAGTAAAAATTAGACCTTTTAAGCTGCTGTAGGAAAAGAAGCCCATGCAAGTGAGGAGTGAATTGAATTACAGCTGAGCTGGATACTGGATGCTGCTTATGGGAAGGCAGGGCTCAAGATTTAATTTAACCCAATAATTCTATTGGGAAAGAATTTATCTTGTTATCTAAATTTTAAAAACCACATAATTGAACATTTATAGAAGTAATATTTTAAGAAATTAATTATCTTGAGTATTAAAAGGAGGGAAGGATTTTACTGTGACTAAAGCACCAACAAGCAATTTTTAATTGCAGTTGTGGTGTCTGACAGTGACACAGATTTTCAACTGGTTTTGGTCAAGTCACTTATTTAAACCCATATTTTAATATGTAAAGACAAAAAGAAGTCATAAGGGGAAAATAATATATGAGACAATAATATCTTCTTGTAGACCACATGGTTAGAGAAAGCAGACATCAAGGGGATGTTGCTTAATTAGAAGTGTAATTTCTATGTAATGTCTTGTCAGTTGATCTGCTTAATCTTGTTTGTGCACAAGAATTCCATAAGGATTTGAGTACTTAGCGACTACAAATGTCAGAGTATGTCTGGGTAATTTGAGCACGCATCTGTTAATGATGCAAACTTGTATTTAGAGGTTTAGCAGTTTCAACAAATTAGGACACCCAAAATCCCCAATTAAAAGTAACAGAAGATAAATTCCATCTATTGGTAACACGAAGGTAATACGAAGTAGAGAGTTGTTTATTTTTTTTAAACAAAAATCTAGTAAATGGTACATACCTCACAAATTCAGTGAGTATTGCTAAAAGATCAGCAAAGATGTGGTTAGAATGAGTCAGAATTAAAACTGCCCATGCAAACTTAACTTGCTCCCTTGATGAATGCATCATTCAACAGCTTTTGATTATCAGGTCATAAACTACTTTCTCAATATACTCTTACCTCATATATTTGATAGAATGGATGGTGTCCTGTAATTCACTGTTATTTTCTTCCCATTTCAAATTATGACTCTGCACTTTATTTATCATGCTTGCTCAGATGCTGCTCTTGATAGACTTCTTGAGCCTACGAGAAAGCGAGAAAGAGACTTTTTACAGGAGCCTGTAGTAGTAGGACAAGGGTTAATAGCTTTAAACTGAAAGGATAGATTTAGGTTAGATGCAAGTAAGACGTTTCTTTGCTGTGAGAGTAGTGAGACAGTGGAATAGATTGCCCAGAGAAGCTGACAAGAGTTCAACCTTGGGAGTGTTCAAGGCCGGACTGGATGGTGCTTTGAACAGCCTGATCTAGTGGAAGGTGTCCCTGCTTATGGAAGGGGTGCTGGAACTAGATGATCTGAGTTGAGACAAAGAAAGTTAGGCAAAAATTTACTGAGTAAATGAGATAATAGTAATAATACAAATGCACAACTACCTTAGTCTATTTGCAGAAAAAGCACAACTGAAAGCATCAGCAAGCAGAAGGAAGTGAGCTAAGCCAGGGAGCTACTCCCCCAACCCATCTCTGTCCTGCTACCATCTCAGTTGAAGAACCGTCACCCCAAAACCCAAACCCAAAAGTAGCAACCAGAACACGAAGCCTCTCATGCTGCAATCTGAACTTCAAGCTGGCATGAGGCAGGCTAGTTTTAAATAACAGCAGCAAATATTTAACTTTACCCATGACAGATACTCAGTCACTATATTCAGATTGCAGCTCTTCCACATCTTTCAGATGGAAACAAAAGAAATACGACCAAAATTGTTCAGTAACTTGGACCTGATTTTTCATAGTGATTAATAACTTCAGAATGCCTACAGCATTCTGCAATTAAGTTCCAAAAACAGTAAAAAAGGAAAGAGGAACAAATCAGTCACTTGAGTTTAGTTGAATAGGAGGTGTCCTAGAACTTCTGACTGACTGTAGGTAGCGGCAAATCCTTTAAGACATGCAGTCTATGAAACGTTAGCTTACAACCATGAGAGTTTAAAATTCTACCAAATTAAACCATGAGTATTTAAGACTGGATGTAGAAAATGAGGAAAACAGAGTTAATGACAATTTTTTAAAAGTAATTTTAAATTATCCCACTATGACCTTGCAATTTCATAGGGACAGAAAAGTCCAGTTCTTTTGGCCAACATTCAGATTTCTTAAACCATCAACCTTCTGCAAGCCATCTTATTCCCTCAGCTATAATTTCTACAGCAAATGAAGGATGTAAGTTGCAGCACAAGAGGTTCCACCTCAACACAAGGGGGAACTTCTTTACTGTAAGGCTCACAGAGCACTGGCACAGGCTCCCCAGAGAAGTCGTGAAGCCTCTTTCTCTGGAGACTTTCAAGGCCTGTCTGGATGCACTCCTCTGTGATCTGTGCTGGATTTTGTTGGCCTGCTCTGTCAGGGGGGTTGGACTCAATCTCCTTGGTCCCCTCCAACCTCTAATATCCTGTGATCGATACCTCACATTTAGTATCTTCTTTAACACAAACTGCTGACTTATTCCCAGATCTGAGTGAAAGAGAGACCTGAAAAGGAATGCGCTCATTACATGACGTGCTGCTTGGAAAGGGACTCACACAACTGACTTGAATTAACATTATAAAGCAACCTCAGCTCCGGCAACGCCTGCCTTCTGAACAGGAATTACTCAGTGTTCTCTTAATGCAGCCTCTCTTTCGCCCGAGTGTTTTGGAATGCTAAATCACAAGTACAGTATTCAGTTTATATAGATTTGTTACTGGATCATCCTGCATTTTCAAGCACTAAACATAAAGGAACAGAATTCAAATTTATAACTCACTTTAGCTACTCTGGCCAAGAGCAATTCCATATTTTAACCTTATAGCTTCTGTTCAGTGACACTAGTCGGCCTCAGCTGCTTTCTGACTTGAATGTATCTCAGAAAATGATACATAGAAGTGTGACTGGTTGAGTACTGAACTACATAAAACATTTATTGAAAGGTTTTATTTGGTTTTCTTTCACCTCCAGCTTTGTAATGCTTTCAAACTGATGCATACTTGCGTGTTTTAGGTATTCAGCTTTGGAACAAATACACTTAAAAAGTGGGTATTTGTTTTCCTATACTGTACTGGCCCAGTTTGGCAAGTAGCATCCATAGCTATTTTTCTAGGTTCCTAAACAATACTTTTATGTATGTCTGCACTATGCTGCTCTTTTTTAACCTCACTATCTCCATAAAAAAAGGCTACGTAGAAAACAAAATGATAATCAGTCTTATTTTAAAAATATGTAGTTACACATCATGCTAACTCCTTTGTGTGCTGAGTGCTTTACAAGACAATGCTATTCCTTAGGCAAAACCCCAACACTGTACAAAGGCAATGGAAAAAAAAAATCAGTGATTAATCCATTTCCCTTCCTTTTCGTAGTACTGTTAATTGTGATTTCAGTGTAAAAAGCCCTCCCCAAACAACCAATAAACAGTTCCACATTTTGGTTTGTACTTTGATGTGGTGGGTTTTGGTAGGAACATTTAGATAGGGGAGAGGAGCTGCCTATAGCTCTTACCTATAAGGGGGGGCTCCAAACTTCTGACTTAAAATGTTAGGTTTGATAAGTGCATTGTGGACATTGCCAAGGTTCCCTATATCTCAGTTTCCACATCGGCTGCAACAAAACCAATTGTGTTTTAACAATTTACACATAGAATATTTACTTGCCACCTACTCTTCTGGACTCAAGTTACATTTTTTTCTTATAACTGCCCTCTGTGACTTAGATTTATAGAAGTGTTGAGGTTGGAAGAGCCCTTTGAGATCAAGTCCAGCCACTTGTGTATTGATTCTAGTTTAAACTTCCCAGAGCCTCAAAATATAGCTAACAAAACTAACACAATAATAGGATGCCTTCCCCTCTCCACCCACCTTGGAAAGAAAGGAATTAGATGTAGAGAGGAAAAGGGTAAAACACCCAAATAAATGGTCTTGCTTCGAGTTGGAAGTTAAAAGAAAAAAAAAACTTTAACAATAAATAAAAGGTTTTTAAGGTAGGGGAGTTACAAAGAGGTATAGGGAAGGGAAACAAGATACAACCAGATTGATGGCAATGGATGGAGATAGATTTCAGGAAGCAGGTGTCCACCATGTGGTGGGATGACCACATGGTAAAACAGGAGCAGCGGAAACAAGGATGGTGCTAGCAGGCAGGGAGGCAAGAGAAAGAAACAGGAAGTACTTCTGTTTTTATAGGGGCCCTAGATAGGAAGTTAGAGTAGGCTAACCACTGCACCTGGGGTCAGGTTCAGATCCCCTCTTCCAGAAGGGTTAACCCTTTACACACTTGCCTTGAGCTCTCAATCTCACCACTACTGCTAAGACACTATCACTAAGCACCACATCCACACATCTTTTAAATACCTCAAAGTAGCACAACCTCCAGGAATGTTGACTACACTGCTTCCCTGGGCATTCTGTTCCAGTGCTTAACAACACTTCCTGTGAAGATATTTTTGCTAATATGCATTTTTTTTCCCTAGTATCCATGTGATGGAGTACTGTGAGCAGTCCCAGTTCTTACTGGCCTGATTTGGAGGGGTAAGAGATGTATTTGCTTGAGAAACTTTGAAGTTTCTATTCTCCTTTGAAACAGGAAATGAAACATTTTTAAATTACAATTTTGGATAACCTGCATCCACCAGGTTTAAAGGCACCATTGAGAAGCTTGCCTATGAATGTTGATTTTCAATAATTCTTGCAACACAGGGGAAATTTCAGGAGAGCAAAAGAAACTAGAATGCCAATATTTAGTAAGAATAAACAAGATGACCCAAGTAATTATAGGCTTGTCAGTGTGACATAAATCCTTGGAAAAAATAATGGAACAGCCAGTACAAAACTAAATTAATAAAGAATTAAAGAGTGTGACATAATTAATGCCAGTTCATTTGTTTTTATGGAAAATAGTCCTATCAAACCAGCTTCACATTATATTCTCTGTGATATGGTTGAGTAAGGGATAATAGTGTTGATGTATAATACGCAAAGTCCTTTACTTGAAATGAGACAAGAAAGGTCTTGTGAAATAGCTCAGAGATTACAAAATCAACATGACACATTAAATGCTTTAGAACTGGCAAGTGGAATCTCCATTTAACCTGTGAAAATGAGTCTCCAAAGCAGCCTCACAGAGATTGGACCTTAATTGTACCCTTTTTCTTGTGCCTGACAGTGGGCTGTAAAAATTGAACTATTGCTGAAAGCAAAAAATGAGAAAACGGCAAAAATAAGAATAAAAAAATAAACAAAATACAGAGTATGGAGCCAAATAAAATCAGGATTGTGTGATCAGCTCTGCAGAAAAAGCCAGTGAGCTCTGCAAAAATTGTGTGTGACAACCAAAGCCACTGCCATTTTTCTGGTGGCAGCACTCTCCTAGATCAGTTTTGTTGCTTCTGACTGTGAGGAGTGATCCACAGTCATCATGAAAGGTCAGCTGAGTTGTGCTTCAGTGAGATCCTGTTTCTTTATGTTTCATTGGCAACAATGACTAGACCTCCTCTGAAGAACGGTTCTGGTTGTCTCTCCACAGTGGGAGAAGTGGCTGTGATTTCTCCCTGAATCCTTTACAACAACAGGCAGTTAATGGCACAAACCCAGCCATGAGCAATAGATGCAACTTCAATATTTCAGCTTAGCCAAATGGAAATTGTTTGACTTTATGCAGAGCAAAATATTATTAATAGGCTTTTCAATGTAGCAGATAAAGTTACTGCAAGATCCTGGACCTTGAATATTGAAGCAATTCAGACTAAATTTGAAGTGCATGTATACACATGATTTTGCTAGATTACATATGTTCATTCAGACCTCATTAAAAATATATTTAGGAAACATGGGAATAACTTTTATATCTCCCATGTCTTCTTAATCCCTTTTTGCAACAAGGAAGTTCACAGTATCACAGTTTCACAGTATCACCAAGGTTGGAAGAGACCTCACAGATCATCAAGTCCAACCCTTTACCACAGAGCTCAAGGCTAGACCATGGCACCAAGTGCCACGTTCAACCTTGCCTTGAACAGCCCCAGGGACGGCGACTCCACCACCTCCCTGGGCAGCCCATTCCAGTGTCCAATGACTCTCTCAGTGAAGAACTTTCTCCTCACCTCGAGCCTAAACTTCCCCTGGCGCAGCCTGAGGCTGTGTCCTCTTGTTCTGGTGCTGGCCACCTGAGAGAAGAGAGCAACCTCCTCCTGGCTACAACCACCCCTCAGGTAGTTGTAGACAGCTATAAGGTCACCCCTGAGCCTCCTCTTCTCCAGGCTAAAAGTTGCAGCCTTTGACATATTTTCCAGCAGACATTTCTGTCAATGTTTAAAAGTTTCTCTTGTGCAGCACATTTTGACAGCTCTGTTTCCCTCCCCCCACCCCAAATTGTCTAATCATTTCACTTTGTGGTCTTGAGCTCATTCTAAGCTGAAAAGGTTGTGGCATCATTTTGAGTTTACTTTCAAAAGCTGCTGAGGAGAAACAAACCATCTGCCAACCATCAGTTGGGTTGATCATAGGTATTCCAAGTCAAGGAGGCTGTTCAGATCTGCATTTTATCCTCGTTTGCAGACAGTGCTTGGGCTTGTTGGCAGAAGTGCAGCTGCAAGTGCTTCTGAAATACTCAAAATAGTCACCCAAACGTGAAAACATTCCAGGCACTGAATTGTTGTCTTCAGCTTTGTCTCCAGCAAGAGTTTTCCAATTTGCTGTCAGAAATGCATTCATTGCTATGCAGGTTTACTGCCTGCTCTTTTGCACTTGCTAGTAGATTACATTTTGTTTCCACTGCTAGTCAAGCCTGGGTAATTGTTCGGGTGTGTAAAAAATGCATTGCTGAAAGTATTTATTTCTCTTCTAAATGTGTCTCCTTTTGCTTTTTGGTTTGGTTTTGGTGTTTGCTTTGCTTGCTGTTACTGAGTTTCTGTTCATTATCCAGGTTTCATTAGACTCACCAAATAATTTCAGAGTTTTCCTAGTTCACTAAAATTAAGGTGATTTTTTTTTTCCAGCTTATTTAATGAGATTTGTTGTGTGGTTCTTTCTTCATTTTCTCTGATGTGAGCTTGCTCACCGTCCTCAGAGACCACTAAAATTTGGTTTAGTGGTAAGAAATAGCCACTCAAATGATGTAAAGTACAGGTCCTGTAGAATGAAACAGGAATTTGTACTTGTACTGCATAAATGATATCCCAAGTCGGGCAACAGTGTCACCTAAGGAGTTCTTCTTAGGTAGGTACTTACCAAGACTTCTAACACCTGCTCCAAAGCAGTAATTCCCAGGATCCCACATCCTGGGAACATGACTTGTATTTATTTGGGTAAGTGATAGAGAAATGGCAGCTTGCCAATTAATTACCTGTGATTTTCCTTATCTTTGTCACACCTAAAGTATGTTTGGGACAGCTTTGTGTCTCCAGGTTAGATAAAATATTTCAAGGAGCCTTTGGCCAAAAAGTGGTTTGTGATGGACTCCATTAAGAGTATAACTGCTGGAAAGTGCATTCATGTTCACAATTACACTTTGTGCTTTACTGGCTTTTAATTAACTTAGCATTTGGTGTGTTAGTCTTCTGTAAATCCCATTTTAGGAATTTAAATGTAAAGTAAGACTAAGCCAAATACTTTAGAAAATTACAACCTTCTTGCGTTGTTATTGTTACATTTAACTGGAGGGTTCCCATACATAATTGCTTTCCCAGTGCAATGGAAGCATACATTGCATTTATCATACATGATCATCCTTGCAATAATTTGCCTTTATATATTTTGGGGAGGAATTCTCCTTCTCTTGGTTCTTTTAGTGTCATCTAGATATTTTGCTATGGGCTTTTTAAGGCCTTTTTTTCTGTAATCAAGACAATGCTTATGTTCTAGTTAGAGGAAACAATAAACATTCTCTGGAGCACAAACCCACTGACTAACTTCAACCTTGCCAACTTCAGTCATAGAGCCTTTTAAGAAACTGCACAATGGGAAGAATCATGTCTTCACTGCAATGGGAATTAGAGTAAAACCAGCAAGGAGTAGTAAATTTTATATTGTGAATAAGACAAGATAAAACTGTCTATGAAGTCTGATTATTGGAAAGAAACTTGATATTTTACTGTCTCTTTAGACCTGCAAGAAAACAGCTATATTTAAATTATGAGTCTATGAACCTTACTAAATGCAATATAAACTCTTGGAAAAGAGCTTATGGAAAAAATATTCTAATATTTAGAACATTTTGAGACCTGCTTACTCCCACTTTATCTCTCTCTGAAGACTTCTGTCTTCAGGTCTTCAGCTTCTCCCATGCTTTTAACACACTGAAACAGGCAACAAAGGAGATTGAAATCCCTTGATCTGCCTGGCTGGGTGCCTAAATCACATTGTGTGATTTACTCTGATCAGTGGTGAAGTGCTGGAGACATACTTTCTTTTAAGAGCTCTCTCTTCTCTTTGAAGATGCAAAGATACAAATGCTCTTACATGAGTGTTTTTCAAAGATGCAAAATCTTAGGGGTGAATCATTGTCAAATCAAACCAAACAGATTTTTACTGTTAACTGTGGTGTTTCAATGGAATTTTTCACTGCCATTTCTACCATCCTCTGGAACTCAGGGATGGATACTCAACTGCACATATGTAATTAAGCTGAATATTCATTAAAGTTTGGCTATACCATTAACTCAAGGAACAGATCAGGAAATATCGTACCCAGCATGAAGCCATTGGGTTACAGACTCACAGCAATGTTTGTTGGGAGAACCTCTGGCAATCACCAAGCCTAATCTGCTGCTTGGAGGAGGACCATCACCAATAGCAGAGCAGGTGAGCTATGCTGATGTCTAGGTACATCCAAGGATGAAGATTTCACAGTCTTTCTGGGAAACGTGCTCTGTGTTCCCAGTGACAAAGTTTCTCAACTTTAGTCTCCCTTGCTACAGTATGTGGCCCTTTGCTATACCATTTGTCACTGCTGAATCATAGAATCAACCAGCTGTTTGCTTTGTCAACATTGCAACTACACTTAAAGTGTTGTAGTGCTGGTTGCTCTTACAGCGTCTCCGCCTTGCTCAGCTCCTGCAGACCCTTCTCATGCTGTTCTCAGCTCCATGGTAGTCCTCCTCTGCCTTGCCTCTTTCTTGTCACTCTTAAACTGGGAACCGTACATGAAGCCCAGAAGGAACCCAGCAGCTTTCTTTACTCTTCTAGCCATGGTCTTGATGAAAGAGTCCACTGTACAGTTTGCTTTATGTATGATGAGAATAATAAAATGGTGCACAGCAGAAAAAAACTGATCCTGATTTTAAAATGCTGGGAAACGATGGGATATGAGCAGGCTTCAGAAAGTGACCTTGGGGTCAAAGAAAATATCATCCCTGAGACCAGTAGAAGTCAGAGAACGAAGCAAATACCATGCCAGAGGAGTGATCAGGAAAGAACACAGCACTGTGCCTTTTTCTAAGTGAAAATCAGATTGAGTCTTAATTCAGTGACATACAAAAAGCAGAAAATATATAAGGGTTGCAAGAATTAAAAACGACTGACTCCTTACTAGTCACATACTAAGTAGTTTGGAATTCATCAGCCTGGAAAAGATGCAGCACAGTGGAAATGAAAAAAGAAGCTTGTAAAATTGTGAATGGCATAGAAAAAGGAGGCAGGGAAAGTTTTTTCTCTGTATTTTTCAAGACAGTAACTAGCAGATATCAGATTATATTACTGTTTGGCAACAAAGGCAAAAATATCATACAGTGAATCATCTGTGGAACTCTTGCTGCTGGATGTTGTGAACGATTTTACCACAACTCCTAAAAATCCTGGACAAATCATAGTATCATAGTATCATCAGGGTTGGAAGAGACCTCACAGATCATCAAGTCCAACCCTTCACCACAGAGCTCAAGGCTAGACCATGGCACCAAGTGCCACGTCCAATCCTGCCTTGAACAGCTCCAGGGACGGCGACTCTACCACCTCCCTGGGCAGCCCATTCCAGTGGCCAATGACTCTCTCAGTGAAGAACTTTCTCCTCACCTCGAGCCTAAATTTCCCCCGGCGCAGCCTGAGGCTGTGTCCTCTCGTTCTGGCGCTGGCCACCTGAGAGAAGAGAGCAACCTCCTCCTGGCTACAACCACCCCTCAGGTAGTTGTAGACAGCAATAAGGTCACCCCTGAGCCTCCTCTTCTCCAGGCTAAACAACCCCAGCTCCTAAGCCTCTCCTCGTAGGGCTTGTGCTCAAGGCCTCTCACCAGCCTCGTCGCCCTTCTCTGGATACGCTCAGGCATCTCGATGTCCCTTCTAAACAGGGGGGCCCAGAACTGAACACAGTACTCGAGGTGTGGTCTAACCAGTGCAGAGTACAGGGGCAGAATGACCTCCCTGCTCCTGCTGGCCACACCATTCCTGATGCAGGCCAGGATGCCATTGGCTCTCTTGGCCACCTGGGCACACTGCTGGCTCATGTTCAGGCAGGTATCAATCAGCACCCCCAGATCCCTCTCTGTCTGTCTGCTCTCCAGCCACTCCGACCCCAGCCTGTATCTCTGCATGGGGTTGTTGTGGCCAAATCAACAAAGGAAAGGCTATTGTGGATTATTAGAAGGTTGTATCTCTAGTTTAGTAAGTGCTAGTGCTACAGATTGGTAGAGGATAAGGAAGTACCTTGGGACAATAAGCACAGCCTGGTTGCTCCCTTTTCTGTATTTTTATTAAGGTTGTGCCACTGGCCAGTGTTTGAGGTAGGACACTATGAGCTAAAATACCCTCTGGTGATCCAGTATGGCTGTTTTGTGTTTTTATGAAAATCAGGTTTATAATATTAATACTTTCTTTTCCTGAATTTAAAGGAATGCGATACATGGATTTCTAAATCCTTCACAGAGCACTTCTCTCCTGTTAAAGCCAGTCCACTTCATAAGTCTAGTGGTGTGAATGGGAAGATGTGAGCTGACTTTATGATAAAATCCAGTGGGGATATGCTAAGTGAAAAACAGGCAATTTGGGGGAAAAAAAAATCACTGTCAAATATTTGTCATATCTTAAGCCCCCTGAAATCTCTTCTCCTGTAGGGAAGTAAAATAATGATAAAAAAAAACAACTCTCTAGGCTTTTTATTGTATTGTGAATATTGTTGGTCCCACTTACCAAAAGCATGGCCTTCCACCCATGGACTTTTGCCTTATGATCTCCTTTCACTTGAAGACAAGACTTCAAAATACCTGGTGACAAATTTTCTGGGGGTAGAAGAAGATTTTTTTTTGAGAACACTGTGTTTCTGATACTGAAAGTGAATGCTCTTCCTAAGGTCAGTGTATGGCTTCAATTTTTACATCATCTGCAGTCCCCTTCAGTGCTATGGAAGTGATTTCTTTTGTGTTATCAATACAATGGTGAGACAGTTTCCCCCTTGCTTTTCAATGAAAACTACTAAATACAAAAAGCAGAGTCAACTTCAAAAGGCTACTTGAAGACATAAGGCAAACACTGTGCTTTCAATTAACTTAAGCATATGAAGCCATTCTCTTAGAGCATACTAAACAAAAAATGAGTCAGTACTTACAGAATCCGACGGCTTTTTCCTCTCTCTGGCCAGGATCAGAAGCTTGAGAGGTACTTTCTATTTGACTTCAAAGGACTTTGCATCCAAACTAATTGTGAGCCAAGCCGATTCTGCAGCTTCTGTCATGTGTGGGTGGTTCATGGATCTTGCTTTTCCATGGGCATACTGACAGATTGTAGTTATAGCCGTCTCTTAGGTCTTCAAAGGCTGTTAATATGGATGTTTCAGCTGTCCTTCTGCAGCTTTTACTTGTTTATCCCGTGCCAGTCTGCTTCCAAGTGATGACCGGGAGGGAGGTCACTGACTGTGCCTGCACATGTGCTTACTGTTACTATAGACTTTGGAGCAGTGCTGGAATTAACAGACCACAATTTATCCATAGCTACTTCAAGAACAGACATTTTGTTTTAAAAATGCAATCTTGTAACTACCATTTAAAAAGAAAAAAATGCCCCAAAGAAGAGCAATAAGGGCATTATTAAGTTATGCATTTCAGCTGAGCCTCTCATGTGAGAAGCCTAGCAGGGTAGTGATATGAATATGTTACTGCTAACGGTTAAATGTTCATACCCACACATGAACAATCAATATAACTTTTTTAAACTGTCCTGTAATACTTGGAAAGAAGAAAGAAAATATATTCTGTCTTTTTACACTTCTCTGCAGAAAGCTATAAATCACTTTCTCTTTAGGGACAAATATGTAATCTCCTGTGACGTTACTAAGAAGACAAAACAACTAAAAGCAATTTATCTGGTTATAAAACTGTTGAATACATAACTAGTTTTAGAGAACCTGGTGGCTCTTGATAGCAGTATCTGAAGAAAGGCAGAATTCTCAGAGAGACAATGAATTTCTATTACTAGGCACAAGAGGAAACTGCTTTGAATGTTTTCAAAAATAAATTAGTAGATGGTGGATTTGGTATATTTGGAGTCCTGTGCATTTCCTACTTATTACTGACTTCCTCAGGAGAAATCACATTTCTGTACTATGCAGATGGGAAAGTCACTGTCAGGTTTTCTGGTGCAAATCCGTATCTTTCCTCTGGGATGCCTCCTTTAGAGAAGTAGAAGAGTTTGCAGACCTGAACATGTGTTAAAGGAGCTGAGGGACAGTAGGCTCATACTCAATGCAGAGCTGTGAGTTCAAGGTGTAGAATCATAGAATCATTTTGTTTGGAAAAGACCTTTAAAATCATCAGGTGCAACCATTACCTAATTCTACCAATTCTGGGGCTAAACCATGTCCCTCAGCATCATTTGTCTGCCTCTTTTTAACACCACCTGGGACAGGGGCTTGTCCAACTGGGGAGCCTGTTTCAGTGTTTATGCACCAAGACTCTCAATATGCTGCTCTGAAATATGCATTAGTAAACTATTGCCAGTGATGACAAGGGAGGAAATACTAACTGTATGCTTAGTAATGTAGCTTTTTTTCATGCAAGTGAAAACACTGAATCTTGAGTTTATTTTCTGCTCATGTGCAGAATGCAGAGCTGCAGTAATTCAAACTAGATGATGCCTAGATTTTTTTTTTATAATTAATTTAGCCTGAATATCCCTGTTCCTCGTTTGCTTTCTGTATTGGTACTAAATTCCCCAAGTCTGAGGCTGGCATATGATACCATTCAGTATTTTTTACCTAACACAGAAACTCACCACTCAGTGATGCACTGTGGAACCTCTTCAGAAACAACTTCAAATAGGCATTCATTAATCATTCAGTTAAATTTACAGTGGGTTTAAGCAAAAGCTGGATGATGTGGTCCAGGGAGATGGTGGAGTTGCCATCCCTGGAGACATTCAAAAAAAGCCTGGATGAGGCATTTAGTGCCATGGTCTAGTTGATTGGCTAGGGCTGAGAGATAGGTTGGACTGGATGATCTTGGAGGTCTCTTCCAATCTGGTTGATTCTATGATTCCCACCACTGCAAAGTGAGGGCAATGGTGGGAGCTGCCCCTGAGCCTCTCCCAAACCAGCCCAGACACTTAGGGTAGGCAATAACAGAGTTTGCACAGGTAGCAGTGTTCCCACACTCCCAAGGCTTCTGAACTTCCTCAGTAGCCACCTCCTCCGTCTACTTCTGTATGCAGTTATGAAGGCTTTTTTTGCTCTCAATTTGTCTATTTCATACCTAAGTGGTTCTAATATTTTTTTTTTGCAAGAATAACTGTAATTGCAGTGTTTTTCTTAGATTCATCTAGACTATCATTATCCAGAGCAAAAGACAGGATTCAGCAAAAATAAGTGTTAAATGTGATTGTAGGCCTGAGGTGGAATTTGTGTGAAAATATGAATAGGCTAGAAGTAGCAGATTATTTGATTTTCTTCTCATGAGTTTGGCTAGATTCTTATTTCATTTGTGATGTTAACTCCTGGGGTTCAGGTATTTCTTGTTTGTAAGTTGAAGAAGTTATTCCCACTAGTATGACACCTAGGAAAGGTAGAAATGGTTGTTTTGGTAGAATTATAACAGAAAGAGTAAAAGATTTGCTAACTCCTCCACAAACTCCAGAAATGGTTGGACTCTGTGATGTTAGAGATCTTTTCTGACCAAAATGATTCTATGAAATAGCTGAAAGGCAGTTGTATCAACATGGCAAGAAAGCAAAGCTATTGTATTTATAACACCACATCAATTGAAGCATTTACTTTTGTATACACACTCTAAACCTATACTTGAGCTATAAAGTTGTTCAAGTATGGACAAAATCCTCCCCACATTAAAGCTTAAAGGTAATAAATCTATAGCAATAATATAAAACCTCAACACATTTACATTTCATTATACATAACATCACATACCTACCTTCCTTTCCCTAGAAACTCATTTATAATATCAGATGGTCATACCAATTTAAAACTAACTTAAAGGTTTTAAAGCTGTTAATGTAGCTGCTGATACATCTGAAAAAAAAGTTTATGCATTTATTAGACATATTCCACTCTGAAGATCAGTAATTTCATCAAAGCAACATCAGAAAGGATGAAAATTGACAAGGAAAAGTGTTTGATTTTTTAAATTCTAATATTTTTAGTCCCTTTGATAGCCTCTCATATCACAAGTGTCAACATGAAATGGATGTGAAACATATAGTATGGGTGAATATGACTCAGATCCTTTAGAGAAGGCTCCTGGCTGATATCTCAGACAAAGACCCATCTTTGGTCCTTATTTCAGGACTTATGCTGCAGTGCAAAAAACAACCCCATATCTTTTGTGAAGATACTTGCCAGTGTGTTGCAGATGCCAGTCTGCCATGCCTTGAAAACTTCCAGCTTGCTCTTGTCTGAGTCAGCTTTCCAAGAGAAACAAGTGGTTGTCTTAGAGATCAAAACTGGTCCTTGTTTTGCATAATGCTGTAGTTTGCCTTCAGTGTTTAAAAACATTGTAATAATGTTTTCAACTTTTCATGAAGGCTTGCATGATCTGGATCAATGCTAAGCTGCACACAACAAAAATAAGTGTAATTAGAAGAGTGATTAAGTATTAAAAATAGAATGTACTCTTCTCAGCATGTCACCTTCTGCAATTAGAGCAATTGCTTGCATTGGTGGCAAGACTGACAGTGCTCTTTCAGCCATTAGCCTCTTTCCTGATATGTAGCAAATCTTTCCTTTTTATGGTCTTAGTTACTGCCCGTCAATGTTATTCAAGTTGAATAAGACTTAAGCATTCTATCTGTTGGTCCTCCTGCACAGCACTCTGCCTAGGTAAAGCAATTGTAACTGTGTGACACCAGTGCTTCACACACCCCACCTGCAGTAACACGTTTCCCTTTCTAAAAGTATATGCATTCACAAGCCAAGTGGAGTGTGGTCCAACTCTGCTCACTATACCTGCACAACTCCCACTCCACTGTACACTATTACCCTACATTGCCCTTTCTAAGGCTTACTGATTTTAACAGTACTGTAATGTCAAAACCCAGGTGGAACAATTCTGCTTTGTTGCCTTCTTACAGCCTTGTTTTGTTTAAAGGCAGCTTGACAGTAATACATCTGAGGACTTCTAATCAACCCTCAAAAGGAGATTCAGCTATACAACGATATAAGTTCTATTGATTCTCTTTCCCTGATTTGTCTAGAAAAATGTCTGAGTTGTGCTGAGTGTCTCTGAGCATGCAAAAATAACATGAGAATGTAATTCCCCCAATGAAAGTAGCCCACTCTTATTATTGAAAGTGATCACGTTCAATAATAATAATAAATCATAGAATTAGCCAGATTGGAAGAGACCTCCAAGATCATCCAGTCCAACCTAGCACCCAACCTTGTCCAATCAACTAGACCATGGCACAAAGTGCCTCACACCTCCAGGGACAGCAACTCCACCACCTCCCTGGGCAGCCCATTCCAATATCAATCACTCTCTCTGGCAAGAACTTCTCCTAACATCCAGCCTAGACCTCTCCCAGCACAACTTGGGTGTCCCCTTTTTCTGTTGTTGGTTCCCTGCGAGAAGAGACCAACTCCCACTTGGCTACAGCCTCCCTTCAAGTAGTTGTAGACAGCAATGAGATCACCCCTGAGCCTCCTCTTCTCCAGGCTAAACAACCACAGCTCCCTCAGCCTCTCCTCATAGAGCTTGCAATAATAATAATAACAACAACATCGACAACATCAAGCAGGATCTATCTTAAGTAGATGTAGGAGAGAAAATCTTTGTCTGAATACAACGTTGCATGGTCAAGCTATTAAGACATGTTGTCTGTTCCACATATGCTACTGCAGACGCTAATGCTAAAAGTGGAAGATTCTTGCTGTTGCCTGTGAGCTTTGTTTGGCTTGTTAGCAGTCCAACAGATGCATTTTATAATGTCCCTATACATTATGACATGCATCACATCATCTTTCAAATTGTTTTACTTTGCATTAAAGTTTAAAAAAGAAGCAGCTCTAAATATAGTGACACTATCAAACAGTAGATACTGAAATTAGGGGAAGGACTGTATTTCTGTTATATAAACTGCTCCTCAGAAATCACCTTCCGACATTGTATTTTCCACTCATGTAGCCAGAAATTATTTCATGTCTCATTCCAATGTAATGAGCAAGGGTGGTGACAGAAAGGCCAGGAAAATGAACAAGCCTGTTAGCAACTTTCTGGACTTAGCTGAACCATGGAACAAGGCAAAATTAGCAGAGACTGAACAATGAAGCTGGAAGTGAGGCACTGAAGTCAAGATAGCTGAGAAGGTTTTACAAGTTGATTGGGTTTTTTTTCGTTGGGTTTTTTTTTTTTTTTTGGGTGTATGTGTGTTATAAGACAAAATGAAATACCTGAGTTAAAAAGAAGCTACAACTAAAGAAGATTTTTTTTAAATACAGATGAAGTAGCAGAAGTTTGTAGCAAGGGACAAAACTTATATCATAGACAGGAGGGAAATTGTCAAATTCTCTAACAAAGAAAAAAAAAATAGGGCCAGAAATGTGTTACATTAACAAGAGAAGGTTGGCAGGTAAAGAGATGATCAAGGGTTCTCAAGAGGACACCGTTGAGGGATAAAGTAGTGTTATATCAGCATCATTAACTCTTTGAGCTAAACTTGAGAGATCATTAAACTCCCAAGATTAATTACACGAGACTTACTGTCTATGTAGCAGAAAATCTGTTTAGGCAAACACAAAAGCTGGAATCAAAATATGCTTTTGTTAGAGCCCCTCATTTCCCTAGATGTAGAAGAGTACTTCCCTAAATAAATGCAATTTGGGTTATTTATTTTTGTTAGACAAACCCCTGGAGCTTCCTCCCTGGAGGCATTTAAAGCCAGGCTGGATGAGGCCTTGAGCAGCCTGCTCTAGTGGGAGGTGTCCCTGCCTATGGCGAGGGGTTGGAGCTGGATGATCCTTGAGGTCCCTTCCAACCTAAACCATTCTATGATTCTATGATTCTATGTTCTTGTGTTTCACAAAAATCCATTCAATTTTCAACTGCAGAATTTCCCTCCTTGCTCTCCAGTTAAACCACCACTTAACACTGTTAATCTTTATTCAAGAAAATGAATGCTACTTTTGGAGGGTTTTTTGGTGCATTTTCATTTTGGTTATTTGGGGTTTTATTTGGTTGGTTTTTGCAGCTAGTGTCAGTAAGGAATGTAACTCTACTGGAATTAACTTTAAAAGATCAGCTCTGACTATTTTCAGTTTCATCATCACATCTTAATGATCCATAAAGTGATAAAGAATGGAACTACTCAAATCTTACAAATGTAGATGAGCCAGCAGTGTGCCCAGGTGGCCAAGAGGGCCAATGGCATCCTGGCCTGTATCAGGAACAGTGTGGCCAGTAGGACGAGGGAGGTTATTCTTCCCCTGTACTCAACACTGGTCAGGCCACACCTTGAGTACTGTGTCCAGTTCTGGGCTCCTCAACTCAAGAGAGATGTTGAGGTGCTGGAATGTGTCCAGAGAAGGGCAACAAAGCTGGTGAGTGGCCTGGAACACAAACCCTATGAGAAGAGGCTGAGGGAGCTGGGGTTGTTTAGCCTGGAGAAGAGGAGATTCAGGGCAGACCTCATTGCTGTCTACAACTCCCTGAAGGGAGGTTGTAGCCAGGTGGGGGTTGGTCTCTGCTCCCAGGCAACCAACAACAGGACAAGGGGACACAGTCTCAAGTTGTGCCGAGGGAAGTATAGGCTGGATGTTAGGAGGAAGTTCTTCACAGAGAGAGTGATTTGCCATTGGAATGGGCTGCCCAGGGAGATGGTGGAGTCACTGTCCCTGGGGGTGTTCAGAAAAAGACTGGATGAGGCACTTAGTGCCATGGTCTATTTGACTGGATAGGGCTGGGTGATAGGTTGGACTGGCTGATCTTGGAGGTCTCTTCCAACCTGATTGATTCTATTCTATTCTATTCCTATTCTATTCTATTCTATTCTATTCTACATAAAGAGTCTTCACCTAGCAAGAACAAAGCAAACTCTTGTCAGTACCAGAAACAAAACTGACTTGTAGATAATGCTTACCCTGCAGCACAAAAGCCCACATAGAAGAGAAATCATCATCTGCTTAAAGAAAGGAAAAAAAAGACATTACTTTATTGACTCAAATGCCCTTATTTTGTATCCTTATTTTAATGTGGAAGTTTTTCTTAATGAACACAGAAGGTGTGGATCCTCATACAGAATTTAGACTGTAATGAAATTACGGAATAAGAGTGGAACCTGTGACATTTTCCCAGTGAAACTGCAGTATGCCTACGAACGCTTGTTAATTTAACAGTGACATTCCCCAGGTCAGTTACAAACCACACCATTAGTTTCCTTTATCCATTACATCAAAGACCACGTCCAAAGTTTTCTCTTGTGAAGGACAAAATTTAGCACACAGAGAGCAAAATGGTGTTGTGCAAACAAGCAGACACCTGCACAGGTTCGGAGAACTTGGCAAAATAGTTTTTAGGCAGCATTCAGCTAAAATTTCAGCTAGTTTGTCACTCTCTGTCAGTTCAACTCTTATTTGTCCCAATGATACCTGGTTGCATTGTGTGGTTTTGACAGCATTCTACAGAAACTAAAGTGTCAACTGTGAGTCCATAAATGCAGCAAGAAATGTTTTCTCCAATTTGTCTGTTCCTATCAATGTGTGTCTTGTGGACATAATTAGGGAGAACAAAACGTGTCTTAATAGATATTCTGTAGCATTCACAAGCACTGTGTTAAAATACATTTGTCATCAAGAGCTGAGAAGTCACAATCTCATTTGATGTAGTATTATCTCTATAAATGTGGATATTCTTGTTTCTTTTGTATTTGATTCAGTATGTAAATAATTTGACTTTCCAGTTTTCCTGCTTCGAAATCAGCAGGCAGAAAATTCACCTACTATGAAGTGAAATTCATGCTAATTTTTTTGTTTTGAAAAATGTCATTTATCACCAGCTTTCTGGTACTCTAGTTTGAAAAGATTGAGACATCAATATATGTGGGTTTTTTCCTTATTTTTTCATGTCTAATCACTTTTTGTTGTAGATGCTGACACATTGGAAGACTAAATAGATTTGTCAAATGAAAGAAGTGTGCTTACAGTAATCTGTAGCTAAGTCCATTACAGCAGTTGCTCATTCTTCTTAGAAATGGGGGGGGGAAGGTTTTATTGGCTTTGAAAGGAAACAAAAGGTGGTTAAAAGTCAACTTAGCTCTGACAGCACTGAAAAATAAAGGCATTTCTTGGATCACAAAGACTTCTAGAGATAGGGGAAAGAAATGCTTAAAAGAAAAATGTTATATGGGGTACTTGACTGTCATCTGGCCTATGTATTCAATTAATAATTCAACTTATTGCATTACTGGGTAGCTTCTTTTTACAGGACAGCTCTAACACGAAGCCAAGGGAAGTACATCTCCAGTATTACTGTGAATAGGACACTGCTCTGCTAAATTTATTAAAGAGAAGATACTAGCCAAGGACAGCAGTTGTCTCATCTACTTCCAGCCAACTAGAAACTAAGAATCATAGAATCAACCAGGTTGGAAGAGACCTCCAAGATCATCCAGTCCATCCTATGATGTATAGAGTCTTCACTTAAAGAGATGCTCTACTAAGGTGAGCAAGAAATATTTCCTGACAACTGTTTCAAGTGAATCATCTCCTATATGCATGTATTTATCTTCATTTGCTATAAGAAAAGTCTGGATGTATGCTTTGCAGCGGCTTATATGCATTGACAAAGGAGCTCAGATCCCTTTTAGATGCCAAGACAGAAAAAACAGATTAGCAGTCATATCAAACCCTTAGTATCTTGTCAAGCTGGATAATTCCTATTCTGAATACAATGAAATATTTCAGAGATCTTCTCTACTTTGTCTATGAGCCATACATGATACAGTTTAGTATTCAGTCACAGATGCATGCATAAATGAGTGCAACATTTAAGTGTAGCTCTATAATTCTCTCTCAAGTTACTAAAAAAAGAAGTACCTTCCTCAAAAATCAATATAGTGTGGACTAGAGCTAGCTAGCTAAATAATGGGAAAAAAATATTCATGGGTAATTATTCTGAGAAATGGTCATAGTTGCAATAGTTGCTTTTCACAATAGATTAATCGACCAGCTGGCTGGAGTGGCAATCTGCCCCTGATAAACAAGAACAATATTACTTTTTATTATTATTTACTCATATCTTCTAACATCTTACAGTGGGAAGTATACTGTGATGACAAGTAACAGAGATTTCAGCTGATAAAGTGTATGATTTGATTTTCAGAAGCAAATGACCTGAATGGAAGGGGGGCTTGCCTGAACTGCAAAAAGTCAGGCTGTGTCCTCAATGACCTCATGAAGAGCTTCTCCAATCAAATGAATACCTAATCTGTTCACAATGAATGGGAGATAGACAATTTCTACATGTAGCATCCTAAAATAGATGCTTGGCAATATTTTTTTTTATGTTTCATTTTTGATCAAAAGTCTTTGCTGGTTCACTGCACTTAGTAGAAACTCTTCAGAGTGCTGTGGCGAAGCCTTCACGTATTACAGGCAAGTAATTAATAGCCTTTTTGTGGGCTCAGGGAAAAATGGGCCAAGAGCCTCTAGCCAGTGCCTTACACATTTGTTCTTTGTCTCTATATCCAGGGCAATCTGGACTTGAACACTGCCTCCTAAAATCTTAGAGTTTGGGATTTAGGGCATTCCTCTGAGTGTTGGAAGCCCTGGTTCATGTACTCAGGGAGAAGCACAGGCCTCCTGTGAAAATTTAAGTGAAAAATTAACCCCATTATATTTAGAGCACAAAGTTGCTTTGCTTTCATGAATGCTGCCTGGGACCCCAAATCTCTGTTTCTGCATCTTCATTGTTTTTGTTAAACTGATCTTTTAAAAAGCTTGAAATGGAAATTGCAGAGATCATGATCTACCTTCTAATACAGCAGTTCAGAGTTATTTTCATTAGTTAGAAAGCTTCATATTTACCTCAATTTGGAAATATTTTCCTGGATCTGCTGGGAAGTGAAAAAAAAAGAAAAAAGAAGCAACTCACTATTTTCACAGATTTACCAATGCTTAGATGGTCTAAAGATAAACAGGTTGAAATCCAGCATCTTATTTTTACAGAATCATAGTGTCATTCCTCTCAACTTGCAAAGGAAAACTTACTGTGGAATGCAGCAGTGGTTTTATGGGTCTCCACTAATGGGAAAAATAAATTCAATTTTTGGTTGTTCTCAAAGTTGGCCACCAGGGAAAAAAGAAAACACTTGTTATGGTGGGAAATGATTGATATATGGGCTGCTATTTTCTTGGTTTAGGTATTTTGGTATGTTTAGTTCATCTGATTGTACTACACCAATTCTGGTTAAAAATACTTGAGGATAAATTAGAGAATAAATTAGGTAGAGTTTTATAGGAACGTAAGTGATTGATGATGTTATTTGCCAAAACTATATGGGGAGGAAAGGGCATAAGAAAAGGGAACTGAATCAAGTGATCTTGAAGTGAATTCTTACTGGCCAAGTAAGATGTATAATTAAGGCAATGAGTGGGCAGCAAAGAAAGACATTTGAGCATCACTATTTCACCAGTGATCAACATGGTTCAATTTTAGGGCTAACTTATTTATCCTATATTTCATTCTGAATACTATCTGTAGTCTCTCAAGGGAAAAATACAGATATTAAAGATTCAGAAGAACTGGAGAGTGCAGCTTGTTGGTGTGTTCCATATGGGGTATTTTAGACTTTATTCACGAGACCATTTAGTGAAAGTAAGAAGTATCGCTGGGTGATGTCGTGCACAGAATTACATTATGGTTCTCTGCTATAAAGCTGGGGTTTTTTTTCTGCTTATCTGTGTAATTTATGAACAAAAAAAGAGAGACTCACAAGCCTCAGAGAATTCCTCCAGGTCTTGGAAATAAAATCTTCTGATTACGTGACTTTTAAAGAGTGAGCAGTCAGTAAGACATAAAAGCTAATCCACAAAACAGCACATAGACTTACATCTGATTTTAAGCCGTGCACTGAAGAGCTTTGTCAAACAGCATACCAAAGAAGTAAAATAAACCAGCAGCATATTTATGGCTGTTTGGCTGAAGAGCAGGCTTGGCTTAATTTGTTCCCTCCCTGAAGCAGCAGTGAAATAAGATTCAGAGGGGTTTTATTGTGTCATATCTGCCTCTCTTAAAAACCTCCCTGAGAAGCCTATTCCAGTTTTTGATAACCTTTGCAGAGAAGAAATTTCTTCTAATGCCCAGCCTAAACCTTGAGGCCATTTCTACACATCTCATCAATTGTTACTAGCAGAAGTGAGCAACACTTACCCCACTACAACCTCTTTGACATTCTTGTGGAGAGCTCCTTAGCCTCCTTGTCTCCAGACTAAGCAACCCCAGTTCCCTCAGTTGCTCCTTGCAACACCTGCTCTCCAGACCCTTCATCAGTTTTGCTTTCCTTCTCTGGACATTCTTTAGGACCTCAATGCCCAGAATAAAGTATAATTAAGAATCTTTATTGGATGAATCAACGTTCCTAACCTTTTTAGTTTAGTTTAATGCTTTCTGTCAAAGTTGATGTGATTTATAGCTTCACATTATGCTAAAATAGTGGAACTACTTTATAGTAATACACATATAGACATTTTCAGAGCATGTGTTATTACTTTTTTTTTTAATGGTAGTTGCAGCTTTCAGAGAGCTTCAATTAAATTCCTAAGTGTGTCCAGACAGGTAACATCCTAATCACTTATTCATTACCTATCTTGTAACAGTCTTTCTTTTCTCTTCAAGCTGTGTTAGGGATTTAACACTGGAAAATGGCAAAACTATAAAATCGTAGCAGTTTTCAGAATTATGGAGACAGTGACATGTAGTATAAATTCACAACATAAAAAGCTCAGAAAAATAGATGCATTCATTTCTTGTCTGAAATAACTGCAACTACTTTCCTCTCAGCTTTACTAGCCTAATGATCCATATGTTTTGCTGCTTTTCCTGGTACAGAAAAATATGAGTTCTGCCTTAAAAACTTAATTGGAAGCCTTGCTGGGTAAAGCTCGATATAATCCTATTTTAAATCTCTCAGCCACCATTAAGATTGTGGAGGATTCAGAGAAAGAAGAATTCTAACAGAGAGGTTTTTCCCTCTCAAGTACACTATTCAATAAGGCTGTATCTCTCTGTCTTGTCTTCAGTTAAATGCTCAAGTGAGTGGTACAAGAGACACAGCCACAGGCGTTTTGCTTGCATACAGTTTAAATATTCATAGACTCATAGATTGGTAGAATATTTTGGATTGGAAGGGACCATAAAGATCATCTTGATCCAATTTCCCTGCTAGGGGCAAGGGACACCTTTCACTTGGCTGGACTGCCCAAGACCTCATCCAGCCTGGCCTTGAAAACTTCCAGGGAGGGAGCACCCATGACTTCTCCGGGCCACCTGTTGCAGTGCCTCACCAATCTTACTGCAAATTTTGATGGGATATAACTTCAGCTGATGTAAATCAACATACATGCTGAGTCCAATAATTTCCAGTCAACCTACATCTGTTGGGGATGATCTGGTTCCATTCCCCACTTGTGGGTCTATATGTATATTTAAGAAGACATATGAGCTTTACAGAAATACTGTTTTAATCCTGATCTCGTAAAATTCAAGAGTCTCTATCAAGCTCTCATACTGTCCAAGTTGGAAGCTAGAAGCATGATTTATTGTTAATGTTTTTGGTGTTACACGTACCTCCAACATGTAAAATGGACTGGAAGAACACATCTTGGGGTATATGCTGCTAATCTTAATTTTATTCCAGAAAAGGCTGATAATAATTGAGGCATTTAGCCTCTGTGGGAGAAACTAACACAAGACTTCAATACCTTTACTTATTAACTTCAGTAAGTTACATTTTTGTGTAATAATTACTAACTTAAATAACTTACATTATTGGGAAAGTTAGTAGGGTCTCTCCAAAAGATTAAAGAGTTACAACAGAGAAATTAGAAATGTTTCCAAGCACAAACCAACCACTGGCAGGTGAGATTCCAGACAAAGTGTCTCCATCAAGATTTTGTTCTAGTACACCTTACCTTGATGGATCTTGAAACACCGAATTGTGCGGGAGGCAGAGGTTCAAGTGGAGACTGAGTGGATCACTTGAGGGTGCCTCTGTTTCTACAATGCATATCTTTTCTGCTCTGTCAGTTTCTCACAAGATTTATTTCTGCTAGACCAGAGGAAGTATTTCACAGAAGCAAATACACACATTTCAGTTTCCCCTACGGAACACGTTAAAAATGAGAAACCTGCACCATGAGGTATGATTCACCCCAAAATAGAGAGAAAACTCTCTTCTGCTCTGCTAGATTTCAGACATCCCAAGCACACACTCTCACAGTAGGACATCAGCTCATTAACTTTTTCTCTCTCCTCAGGCACAGTTGGATAGCATTTCAGCTCCACAAAACAGGCTCTACACATTTAATGCTCTCTTTCTCTGCCAGGTTAGACGTACAGCGGAGAATTTCAGCTGTATTTCTTCCTACTCACCTCCTTCTTCTGTGTCCTTCATAGCTGGAAGAGGATTCCGCTTTACAATTAGTTAAAGAGAACTATTGAAGAGTATAGATTTTGAGTACACAGGTAACAACGAAGTCAGATATTCTGACTTTCCAGCTGCACAGGCCAGGCATGGCATATAGGTGCCTCTAGAAGCTGGTGTTCAGACTGAAAAATGAAAAAAAAAAGTAGCCCAAAGTTCCTTCAGTTCATTAAAATGAGTCAAACTATCCTAGCCAAGAAATGAGCAGTCTCTGTTGCCTTAAGGATGACAGATGACACTGATAGGAACCTCAAGAGACTCTGTTGAGGTAGGAGTCACCTTAAGGGTGGGAAAGACACACACAGGATCATCAAGAAGAGCATTTCCCAGCAAGGTCAAGCCTAGGACTTCTGGCAGTGGAAGAAAGTACTTATTTCAACTTGCAGCTATTTAACCCAAACCATAGCTCCAGTGCCTTGGTGACAGATTCATAGATTCATAGATTCATAGAATACCAGGAAGAGAGACCTCAAGGATCATCTAGCCCAACTTTTCAGAGTAAGAATATAGATTAAATAAGTTGGCCCACCACTAGAATGCTGGCAGAACAGCTATGCTCTGTCATCCAGAACTTGCTACTGTGTAGATTTTGTGCCTAATTTAATGTGTCTTGATCTATTTTTAAATCAGAGATATAATATTCCCACCAAGGATGATCACTTCTAATATCACCTAAAACTATTTCACTGTGAATCCTCTGGTGTCTATTGGGTAAAATATACAATTTGGTGTTCTGAAATGTAATGGAAGAGACCAGGTCCTAAGAAGTGCTCATTTAAATAGCCAACTACACTGGAAAGCATGAGCTGATATAGGTTATCCAGCTGTGATAACACTTATACACCCGAAAGACTGGAATTAAATTTACCTTCAGACAGAAAAAAAAACATCTTACCTTTGAAGTAGTCATGTGGAACAGAACAACACAGCTTCCCAAAGACTTTATTTAGTTCTTTAACAATAGCTTTTTATTCCTGCAGAGCTGAATACGTCGGTGTGTGTAGCCATCAGATAACAGTGCTGATCACACAAAGAAACATACAAACAACCTAAATATCTCCTTTTTTAAAGGACACTCTGCAATATAATTAGACCAATAATAGAAACATGAATTATATTTATTAGGAAAAAAAAGGACCAATAGGAATTTAAAATATTTGTTGCAAGGTCCATGGATTAATATGTACAGTGAAATAAACTGATTTCAGGAAACATTTGAAGTTTTGATATGTATCCTTATCTTTAAGCTAAGTTTTAGGCACCTGATTGTCAAACAGATGACTCCTACTACAAGAGAAATCGTTACAGGTGATTTGTATTCCTATTTTTTCATATTTCTTTTTCATTATATGTACTTTGGAAAAAAACCCACAAAACAACAAAAGTAATGTTGTCCAGCATAGAACGATACTGACATAGCAAAAGAACTTTGGAATAGGGTCAATATTGTCCTTCAAATGTAACTTTCAGGGAGTGGGCATGTTGTCTTCCAGCAGTAAAATAACTACTGCCTCTGCTATATTCTCTGCTTTCTCAGGTGGGTAATAAGAATGGAATTTAGGTTCGACAAATATATGTGTAGATAGTAATTTTCTATTGGTGGAGGACAAACACATGTGATTAACCTTGCCAAGAACAAAGCCTTCCCCTCACTTTCTCTGGGTCTCCTAATCTATCCCCAAAAGATCACAAAGTCAAAGAAAAGCAAATCTTTCATTTCAGACTGATTTAATCTTTTTTCTTCTTATTTTTTTCAAAGAAAATAATGTGATGTGTCACCTCACTCAAATCCCTCAAAGACAAAGTAAAACATCAACCTTAGAGTAGAGGTTGAGCTTCAATCACTCTCTCTTCCTGCAAAATCTGTAGGGATAGTGTAAAGCAATAGGAGTACCAATATGTCTTGGCTTCAAGCCAAGACTAAGTTCAATGAAATCTCTCTAAGTAGCATCTGAAGCAATGCCATGGCTAAAATTATATTGCTAGAGAAAATTTCTTCCCAGTTGTTGCACATATGTGGCAGTCCAAACAGTATGCCAAGCAAGATTTGGAAGTATTTTCCTGCACTGCAATGTACAATGTGCTTCCCGTGCTGATGGGAAGTTATTTCCTAACTGGCATGAGATCTTCATATGCATTTTTGAGACTGAAGACTCCTTTGTAGAACATCCTAAGAGCAAATCACCCAAGTTTTGACCAACTATTTTGTTTAAGCAGCCATATCAATTCTCCATTGTCTCTGCCAACCCAGCGTTTGGCTCTTCTTTCAGAGCAAAGTTGAACTGCAGAATTCACTGAGTGGATGCCACTCAGTGACAAGACAACAAAAAACCCCAACAAAAACAACTAAACAAACAAACAAACAACCCCACCAAACCAACCAACAAAAAAACCCCTAAAAAATCAAAACACAAAAAAACTCAACCCCAAATCCAAACCCCTCAACAATAAAATTTAGTGAAGTTGAATGGACTTCACTTCCAAAATTAAAAACTTCAGTCTTTATTAAAGATTTACTCTTATCGACCCTCACCATCCCCATCCTCATTACCCTCTTACCGTTTTGTCTCATTCAAATCATAAATTGCCATAGAGTTAAATTTTCATCCTGTGCTATATCTCTCACAGGGAAATTTGAAGCTGGCTGGTTTTAAGAGATTGCTCTTATAATACACTGCTAACCTACCTCTGAGAAAAACAAGTACTATGACCAAATAATTAAAAATAAGTAAATTAGTATCTTTCAGTGCCTACTATAAATACCTCTGCTAAATAAGAATGCATTCCTGCTGATCCAAAGATTTGAATGACAGAAATTCATTGTTGTTCAAGGAAGCAAAATGCAGTAGAAATAAAAAAGCAGTGACTTCTGAAAGTCAAGAGCTGTGGTGTCAACAAGACAGTTTTAAAATATGACTACCTACCTATCTCTTTTTTAATAATCACATTTTCATTTTTGTCTTCTTACTACACTTTTTTTTTTTTCAGAATCTAAATTACTGGACCCCACCTGCAGTACTGTGTGCAGTTCTGGAGCCCCCAACACAAGAAGGACATGGAACTGCTGGAGCGAGTCCAGAGGAGAGCCACAAAGATGATCAGAGGGCTGCAGCACCTCTGCTATGAGGACAGGCTGAGAGAGTTGGGGCTCTTCAGCCTGGAGAAGAGAAGGCTTCAAGGAGACCTTATAGTGGCTTTCCAGTATCTGAAGGGAGCCTACAGGAAGGCTGGGGAGGGACTATTTACACGGTCTAGTAATGTCAGGACAAGGGGGAATGGGTTTAAGCTGGAAGAGGGGAGATTCCGACTGGATGTTAGGAGGAAGTTCTTTACAGTGAGGGTGGTAAGACACTGGAACAGGTTGCCCAGGGAGGTTGTGGATGCTTCCTCCCTGGAGGCATTTAAGGCCAGGCTGGATGAGGCCTTGAGCAACCTGCTCTAGTGGGAGGTGTCTCTGCCTATGGTGGGGGGTTGGAGCTGGATGATCCTTGAGGTCCCTTCCAACCTAAACCATTGTATGATTCTATGATTCTATGATATTAACCACATTGAAAAGAAAAGATCTATGGTGGGTTTGCTGCAGAAAGACACTCAGAGTATAAAATGCTTCACTGTTTGTGACGTCTTAAAGCAATGTGAAAATATTCCTAGAGCTATTTCTCAATAACGTGGCATTGTCAGAAATCAGTAGGTGTGCTCATATTAGGTACAAGACATCACCTATTACTCACTTGTCATTACAAAACTTTTGCAAAGTCTAACAATTTATCCTCATTTCTAATGTCTTTTCTAATTTGCTTACCCTCAGAACGTATTTAGATCCCTAAGAATAGCTTAGATGTCAAGGACTGGATGATCTTGGAGGTCTCTTCCAACCTGGTTGATTCTGTGACTCTATGACTACTCATACATCTCATCACATTTGTACAGGTACCTTGCCCATTTACAGTAATGATACCTCTACCTAGGCAAAAAAAAGACAGTGGAGACACAAGCTGGATGCTGAAATATCCAACACTGGCCACTCATTGAAATGGAATGCTAAATAAGCAGGCTGATGGTCTGCCTCAGTGTAGAATTTTATTTTCAGCTTCAGCTTTGCAACAGTCAACAAAGATTCAGCATTATCTTCATTTTGAACCCTTTGCTCCACTAGCTGATAAAACGCTGGTGGAAATGTTTGCTTAAAATGGACTGATAAATAATGGAATAAAAATTTCACTTCCTCTAAGACAAAACCAGAGAGGCTTCACATGTTCATTTCATAAAGCTAAGCTCTAGAAGCATTTTTCTATCATTTTAAGCCTTGTCAAAATGCTGATAGTGCAGACAATGCTGAAGTACAAATACAGAATGAATCAGTCCTCACAAGCATTTAATTTTTGTGGCTGAAGTTCATTTTCTACAACTTACCCACTCTGTGAAAGAATAACACTGCAGTAGAAAATCTACTGTGGAGAAACCTGGACAAATACCTATTAAGAAATACAATGGCATTGCCACAGCATGTAGAGATACAATCAGAGAAGCAAAAGCTCAGTTTGAACTGGAATTGGCCAGAGATGTCAAAAACTACATGAAAAGGTTCTTTGGGTGTGTAAACAATAACCAGAAACAGAAGGAAAATATTGGCCTGCAGTTAAACAGGAGAGATGAATTAGTCACCAACAATGATGAAAAGGCAGAGCTTCTCAACACTTTCTTCACCTCTACCTTTACCAGCACTGTTGGATTCCAGGCCTTGGGAGGAAAAGTCCAGGCTGACACAACCAGGCTCATAAGGCAGCCCTTAAGAAATACAAGTTTGCATTTTCAAACTGTATTCAGTACAGTTGTAATGTTGCAAAATCTTGATCAGAATCCAAAAAGAAAAGCAACCAGCAAGCCTTTCCTCCCTACTGACACAGTCTAATTCCGTTTTCTTACTCTCAAAATCCCATAAAGCCAGCGCAACTCATTTACAGTTCTTGGTCTAGCAGAACTTCCCATGTCACAAAAGCTGAAAATTTCAAACTTGAAAAATATCACTATTGGCATGCTTTTCCTTCCTTTTACTGTGGTGTGAATTATGTCTGTCACTTTATGTTTGATGGTTTGGGTTTTTTTTTTTTTCTTTCTTCTTGTTAAGGAATTGGGAAAGGTCATTTTGTATCTTTTACAAGCTTTTGCAGATTTTACAAGCTTTTCCGAGTCCAAGCCCCCTTATTCACCCATGCGGAGAAAAAAGTGGGATAAAGCATTCTGGATATCATTCATATATTTTCATTTTACCCCTAAGTGCTGTGATAAAAGAAGAAACAGCACTAAAGTACCAGAGAAATGAAAAAATAATCTACTTCATCACAAGACATTTTGCAGTGTGGAAGATTTTCCACACCATATTTTTGTGTAATTATGCTGGTGGTGTTGCTCTCTAACCAGCACAGTCAGTAGTGAGAGAAGACATAAAGAGTCAGGCCCTCTGCTTGCATTCTCAAACTTCCATATCGGCTCAAATATACCTGCAGACAGCCTTCTTTAGGCAGTATATCACAGAATTATAGAACTTTAGAGACAGGAAGGGAGCTCCAGAGATCATCGAGTCCAAGCCCCCTGCCAAGTCAGGATCAGCTAGGGTAGTTCACACAGGAATGTGTCCGGCAGGTTTTGAAAGTCTGCAGAGAAGGAGACTCCACAACCTCTCTGGACAGCCTGTTCCAGTGCTCTGTCACACTCACTGTAAATAAATTTCTCCTCATGTGGAGGTGAAACCTTTTATGTTCCAATTTGTAGTTGTTGCTCCTTGTCTTATTGCTGCTGACCACCATCATTCAAGCCCAGCTTAAAAAGCACAGCACGGGAATGGGAACCACAAGGGACCCACCTCAGCTAGACTACGGAAATGATCTTTCTTGAAGAGAAACTCACTGGCCTTTGTCTTTCCTTCTAGCACTTTTATTAGAATGTGGACACTTTGCTGCCACATAGGAACTTTTTAAAAAAAGAAACATCAGGGCATCTGAGTGTGGATGCAAGAACTTGGGGGGTAGGATGCCAACCTGGGTGCAGAGTTGCACTTTTCCTGATGGCTCATGCTAAGCAGATCACAGCAGCTAGAAGCACCAAAGTGGACATCTTTTGGCTGAACTGATTGGGCAAATGCATATCATGTCCACAGACACAGAATTTATGCAGTCCTACCTGCCTGTACTAGTGTAGGCAGTTCTGTGCAGCTCTGACCCTCTCAACCACACAGAGCTGCAGCTACTGGAAGAGATTTCATAGAATCATAGAATGGTTTAGGTTGGAAGGGACCTCAAGGATCATCCAGCTCCAACCCCCTGCCATAGGCAGGGACACCTCCCACTAGCGCAGGTTGCTCAAGGCCTCATCCAACCTAGCCTTGAACGCCTCCAGGGAGGAAGCATCCACAACCTCCCTGGGCAACCCATTCCAGTGTCTTACCACCCTCACTGTAAAGAACTTCCTCCTAACATCCAGTCTAAATCTCCCCTCTTCCAGCTTAAACCCATTCCCCCTCATCCTGACATTACTAGACCTTGTAAATAGTCGCTCCCCAGCCTTCCTGTAGGCTCCCTCCCCTTTGTGAGGGAAAACTGCTTGTGCCACTGAGGAGGATATGTTCCATGTGGAGCTACCTCTCACTACTTAATACTTCATTTCAAATAGTTTTATCTGGTCTAAACAGCTTGTAATTCTCAAAGACAAGATATTGAACTTCCATTTGCTATAATTCTTTGCTTAGATTAAAAAAAGGGTTTTTTTATATTGAAAAGAAAGGATTATTCTGATTTCCCAGTTTAAACTTCGCAGATCTTTCAGTGATTTCTTTCCAGATAAAGTGATGTTTACAAATGCCATTTACTAGTGTCTCTATATTTGGTGTATTCAATTTCACAGTGCTGGAAAATATAAAAACTTCAAGTAGAATTAAAAAGAGTGAGAGAAAATGAAATTGTGTATAGAAAATCAAGCTGTTCATAAACAACATCCAGTCCCCAGAAATCCAGAAATGCCTCACAGGTACAGGAGTCAATATTAAGGCAATCATGATGATTGCATTCAATAACTTTTGTTTAATAATGGAGAAGGAGATTGAACTCCTTTTAGCAAGTAAATAGGTGTCCAAGAGGAAAGTCTGATTTATTTTTTCTTTAAGAATAGCCTAACTGCCTCAGAATGGAGATTTTTCTAAAGACAGCTACAAGAAGCAGATAACTCAGCTGCTCTAGTGTGTGAGGAAGGATCCCAGCTTGGAGAGTTACAGTAAATTGTTTCTTTTCTTTGAAGTAAATGTTATGTTTATGGATATATTAGATTTTAGTGTTTGAAATGACAAGAAATAAAGGAATATGGGAAGATTGAGGAGTAAAATCTACAGGCTTGCAAGGTATTATAATCAGAAGTCATCCAGAAGTCCTTGATACACATTTATCAAAATATATTTGACCATTAAATTTTATAAATAGTCAATACTCTGGGAAAACTGCTTCCACATTCAAGTATGAAAACACAGACCTATCTATACTTTTGGTTTTACATTAAACTCAAGAGGCACATATGTAAAGTTATTAATTTAAATTGCAAATAAAGTCTACAAATACAACTTCTTAAATTTTTGCTTTTCTGCTAAGTACTACCTACCTGGTGCCATCACCTTAGTAGCAAGTCCTGAAGAACCTGTGTATTTCAGCTGAGAGCAGGCTGCAAATCTAACCTTGGAAAACCCCAATCATCCTCCCCACTGCCTCCCACAACAAATTAGCAGTATCTTTCCATTAGCTTAGTCAGTTTATTTGACCCACTCCACAATGCCACTGTGGTGGATGCAAGGTACTGGGCAGTACTGCCCTTGCCTGGGATAGTCCTCACTTGGGAAACTTCCCCTGATCCACAGGTAATGGACTGATGTAGTTGAAACTAGTAAAGTTTATGAAGAGAAGAGAGAAGAGAGAAGAGAGAAGAGAAGAGAAGAGAAGAGAAGAGAAGAGAAGAGAAGAGAAGAGAAGAGAAGAGAAGAGAAGAGAAGAGAAGAGAAGAGATTGCAACAAACAGCCTGCTATAGCTGCAAGCCAGCTCCAGCTTTCCTGCTGATGCATGTGGATGACACTGTCCTGGACACATCAATAACCTCCTGGAATCCCAGAAGGCCATTGTAAAGTGCCTCAGAGAGTGTCTGGCCTGCCTTAGTAGCTCCTTTTCATGATCTGATACAAAGAGTGAAACAGAAATGTCAGAGCAGCTGCCTACAGCAGAATCTCACCTTTATATAATTGCTCACAGTATTCTTTGAACGCACTCTCAACAGTTTTCTCTTCCTGATTAAATTAGTGAATAATTAATTGAATATACTTCAAATCATTTCAGCCCACAAACTAGATTTTGTGTAGTTTCTGATGTAATCTTAGTCTCTCTCTGTCAAAAAAATGCATCTTGCCTACATCTGAGTTATTTATAACCCTTGACTTTGATCTTACAGTTCATGATATATGCTTGTAACCTTTATCCATAAGAATCACCTCTAATTGAAATCTCTCCTGGTGCACACATCTCTTCTCTGACTTCTGTCATGCACCATAGGTTAGGTCGTATTTCTCATGCAGTATGGAAAAAGGGTAAAACCTAAACTATAGGAAAATAACACAGTTACCATATGAATGCTCCGGTGAGACCTCACTGGAGTATTGTGTCCAGCTCTGGGGCCCACAATACAAGAGGCAGATGGACCTGCTGCAGCTGGTCCAGAGGAGGGCGACAAAGATGATCAGTGGGCTGGAGCACCTCTCTTATGACGACTGAAAGAATTCAGTTCAGCCTGGCGAAGAGAAGGCTTAAGGAAGACCTTACAGGTACATTTCAGTATCTGAAAGGGACCTGCAGGAAGAGTAAGGAAGGACTGTCTAGAAGGGCTTGTAGCGACAGGACAAGGGACAATGGTTTCAAAGTGAAGCAGGATAGATTTAGGTTGTACATCGGGAGGAAGTTCATTACCATGGGAGCGACAAAATAACTGGAACAGATTGCCCAGGAACAGGCAGTGTGGCCCTGGACAGCCTGATCTAGTTGGATGTTGCCTGCTGACTTCCAAGGGGGTTGGACAAGATGATCTTTGAAAGTCTTTTCTAACACAGTGCTAATCTGTGAATCAACAATAAGCAATAAAAAGAACTCTAGCCAGAGATTTTCAAGATCTCTTCCTTTGCCAGGGCTTGTGCATGCAAACTTGCCAGTGCACAGACCATCAGGGACAGAGCAAAGGTCTGGAACTGATTGCTAAATGAAAGGTCTCATCACTAAATAAATTTAACTATGAAGAAATGAATAGCTTCCCTTGAAATTTCTCAGAATATTAACTTCTTACTCAAAGAGTCAGTGCAGTAATTTGGGTAAGGTTTAATACATTCTTAATACATCATAAATAGGATGAACTACCGCAAAGCTGAGTTCAAAACTACACAATGTGAACCAGAAAACTCTCATTATCATGCTGATAATAACAGCTCTATCACACTGTGCCTAATCACAGTGGCGCCAAAACCTCCTCTCTGCAGAGTTTAATAGCAATATGCAGAATAGCTAGGAATTATCACTTGACTAATTGTATATAAGAGAACAGACAGTAGTACTGCACAGCACTGTAGTGTGGGTAACATGGTCTCTCAGCTAAGCATAGGAGCTGTTCTTGAGCCCCTCTGTTGTTTAAAGAAGCAGGTAATGCTGGATAGACAACCTTGCGGTACAGTTTCACCTCATGAGTTACCAGCAGTGTATTTGTACTTCTCTGAAGCACGAGAAGTGCAATGCAAGCTAAAACACAATAGTGTTCTCTCCTCTAGGTTGTGAAAGAGTAATTACACTATAATTTCGCTCAGTGACACTAGAAGTATTCAGCTGTAATGTGTCTATCTCTGTTATATGTCTTTTAAGCCTCAATTTTCATCCATCAACTCCTATTATGGTGTCTGATTGTGTTGTACTTCAGGGGTGCAGAGAGAGGCGCTAGCCCAAGGTAAATGGTTACAGAACTAGCTGTTTCCACATTCTCCTTCTGCTGTCTGTTTAGTTTAGGCACTGGAAGGAAAAAATAAAAGTTTATATCCTTCTTAAAAGAACTATTCCTGTTTAAATACTCTTGTGGGAAGTTTTATTATCCAAGGAATGGCTAATCCCTTTCTAAATACTATTCAAGCTTTTATTACCTAATTCACAAAGAAACAAATGGCACTGGAGTTATAATCCAGGAAAGATGGCTCAAGCATTGCAGTTCTGTCAAGATGTTCAATTTTGGCCAAGAAATTTGAGAACTGAGGAATCATTTCAAAGAAATGCAAAGGCTCTGCATTTCTGTATGCATAATTATGGGTTTTATTCAAATTCCAAAGCTGGACATGCTTTGAAAAGTGTTTCATCCTTCTCAAAACTGCTATCTCTAATGGTGTTTTAGCTGATGGAAGTCTCAACAGAAACTTTCATAGAAGGTATGTGGGTACGTGAGCATAAATACACAGTGCAACAGAAATTAAACATGGCAATATACTAACCAAGAGCAGTATAGATTATTAATTATCAGGTAGTACTGCTTTAAGAATATGTAGGTCTTTGAAAAAAATCCCTAAACAATGCAAAAAAAGGCCAGTAACATCTAACAAATCATCTAAAAAATCATTTAACAGATCTTGTACTTTTCGGCCGCTTGCCTTATTTTATGCCCTTTCACATGTCTATCCCTGTGCCCAGAGTGTTGCTGCACAGCAGCAAAGAATCACAGTATCACAGTATCATCAGGGTTGGAAGAGATCTCACAGATCATCAAGTCCAACCTTTTAGCACAGAGCTCAAGGCTAGACCATGGCACCAAGTGCCACGTCCAATCCTGCCTTGAACAGCCCCAGGGACGGCGACTCCACCACCTCCCTGGGCAGCCCATTCCAGTGTCCAATGACTCTCTCAGTGAAGAACTTTCTCCTCACCTCGAGCCTAAATTTTCCCTGGCGCAGCTTGAGGCTGTGTCATCTTGTTCTGGTGCTGGCCGCCTGAGAGAAGAGAGCAACCTCCTCCTGGCTACAACCACCCCTCAGGTAG